>JAADYU020088007.1:0-21001 GCA_011763375.2 Heteractis magnifica
AATAAGTAAGCACTTTATTTGAAGCCGTTCTAATTTTCCGGGCCTTTACATTACGTTGTTAAAAATGAAGAATAAACCAAAAAGGTAAAACTTGGAAGACTTACGTTACACGAAGAAAAATTGAAAAAGTAAAGTATGCGTCTAAAAACAGAAGTGCTTACCTTTACATGATGTTTCCCACCTTGAGTCCTTCCTAGGAATAAAAGAGGTTGATGAGAAAAAAGCTATGGCTTATATAGAGGGGAATGGGATACAAACCAATGAAAAGGCGAGAAAAAGCGTCTGTCATGAAGTAAAACGAAGAAAAGTAACAGTCGTGTCACACGCTGCAATTTTTATCTGAATTTGCGTGCATCATGCAGCGGAGTGGCGAGAAAGGTTTGACGAGAGTTTCGCTTTCTGATTGGCTGATCCTCCTTTGGAAAATAGGAGACCACACTATGGTTTTAAACGGTTTCAATAGTAATAACAAACATTTCAAAAACATTATATGCCACACAGATAATGGAATTTAATCTCGAGTCATTAACTGGTACTTAGGATTTCAATTGACATGTCATGAGTTATGATCTGGTCGGTCTCCCTATTGTTACTAGTCTGAGTATCACATAGCGCTGGGTGTGTCAGCCGGGCAATACTTATTGGAGTGTTATAACCACTATCGGCCCTTCTACTCTAAACCAGCGAAAACTTATTTTTTCTTTATCATTTGACATTTCAGTCACTTAATTTGCGCGTCGCTTTATTTTCCGAACACTTTAATTTCGCGATTCTTTTGAACCGCAAAAACCGTGATATTAAGATGTCGCGAAAATTTTAAACATTTCTAAATACAGATTGGAACGATTGACTAAGTTGATAGAAAAGACACTCAGTGAAAGCTTTTCTCTAATTCTTAATTTCATCTAGCCTGCACAATATTTAACGGATGGCACTGACAATGAAATCGGTGAAAATGGATACCTTTTTTTGGGGGGGGGGGGGGGGGGGGTTGCGATTAGCGTTGTATATCGTTGCGTAAGCTAGAGAAAATGAATAGCACGGCATGCGACACTTGGTAGTTGATTGCGATCGTCACGTGGTCAAATCATCATGATAAGCACATATTTTGGCTTTAAGGCGATGAAAGACAGATAAGCGTTGCCCCGAGCCAAGCCATAGCAACTGGCAAGAGTTTAACTTCGCTTAAATTGCATTTAAGCACATTAAAACAATGATGCATTTCAGATTCAATTTATCTGTACCAGTTTTGTATATTAAATGATTACTCCTCTGATCGCAGTAATTAGCATATGGCATGGAAAAATCTTCATATCTTCAAGAAGCCGCACTCAAGCTATATAATTTTTGGGGATTTATTCAACAGCTGTTCCCATGTAGAATCAATAATGAGAATTAAGGGTTAAGGGCACTTTAAAGCAAGACATTTGTACCAAAGTCAATCGTCAGCCAGCTGTCTAGAATCCTGCGTCTCCTTTGTAAAACATAAAAAATTAATAAATGCTTCAAGAAGGTAAAATTTTCGTTCTGAACAAATCTTATTGAAACAGCAGGCTTTCTGTTGACTTTGATGAGTACCAAAAGAGGACACAAAATCGGAATCAAAATTAAAAACGTTGGAAAAAGATTACAACATAAGTTGTGTGGAGTAAACTGCACAGAGAGAATATCAAACATTTAGTCGAACACTGAGTAAACCATCAACTGGTGTTAAACCGAAAAGATTAGTTAGTGTTTCAGAATCGATTTTTACATCAGGAAATCTCCATGAGATAGTGAACATGGTGCATCATGGACTAGTTTCGGTACAAACATCTATTTTCTATCATGCCTTATATGATGTTCCGAAGCTAGACTACGATACAGCTTGTTTATCTCAGAAAAGGCCCATGGAAAACTGTCATCCATCAGTACATGATTTTCAGGGTCATAAGTACAACAGCGAGAACTTTCTAAGAGACTCGACTCTCCAGAATATTTATTTTGAAAAAGAGTTCCGGCAATTCAAGTACTACAACGCTGGAAAATGGAATGATTATCGTTGCCATCTTGAGATCACAGAACCTACAAACGCCATCCTACTTACTGATAACAAGTTTAGCGTTACAGACTTTTTGGTTGGTTTGGTTTATCATGCTCTGAGATATTGCTGTTAGTATGTTTTATTGGCAGAACAAAGTCCAAAGTGTATGTGATGCTACAAGAGTGCTAATAAATGTAACAACGTTGTTCGGTGCACTGCCATTTGCTATGGTGACGTGTATCAGTATAGGCAGATACTTGGCGCTTACTCTTAGATATCGGTCCTGCGATGAGAGCACTTTAGAACTGTTTGTCGCTGTAAGATCAGCGACGTCCCTTCGAATGCGATTTGAACGAGGCATGACAACGGGCGAGAGACTGATGAAAGAGAACAAGCGAAGGAAAAAAAATCTTGATAGCGCGTTTCGCGTGTGCTTCATAGATAAGCATCTAACGCCAAGCTCATCTACTAGTGATGAGTTTAATTTAAACCTCTGGCCACATTCTAGCTGCTGTTTTGATGTCTTTTTTTTACTTGCAGGACTATAATGGTAAGTTCCAAGGTGCATCGAAGTGTGTTACTAAAATCCATGTTATCATCACAGGACCTGCTGTCAATTCCTGGCAGTGAACCCAACACCATCAATATAGTGTGTGGAAAAGGTAGATCAGTCCAATATATTTCCAGTTTTGGGCTACCTTCAGTTCTTAGTCATTTCTGAATTTTTATTACTATTGCCTAGATTTATGGCAGTTCCAAGATCATGATAATTTGTTGCAGAACTCCTCGAAAATAACACACCAAGACTTTGAAATCTTATCCATTAGCAAAACAAAAACAAAATGAAATGTTCGACGTTAATCGATCCATTTTTATTGCAGAGATCAAGAGATTTACTTCCTGTCGATCAGCAGTTTAGTGGCAAGATCACCAACTTCCTAAAGGCGACCTTGCCCAATTATCCTTTAAGCGAAACGAGAAAATCAGAATTCTCTCAGCTCGTGAAACGCAAAAATGAATGAAACAGAGATATATTTTCGTTGTGTTCTTGAACAGAGCAATCCCAACACTATCACGATACTAACATTTGTCAACCTTACGATCGAAGTTCTTTTAGCATTAACTGCAATTCTGGGAAATGGAATTGTCATCGTTGTGATCTTGAGGTCACAGAACCTACAATCGCCATCTTACTTACTAATAACAAGTTTAGCCTTCACAGATCTTTTGGTTGGTTTGGTGTTTCATCCTCTACACATTGCCATTGGTGTTTATTATTTGCAGAACAACATACAAGATATATGCGATGCTATTAGGGAGTTCGTATTTGTTACAGCGTTTCTCGGTGCTCTTTCACTCACCATGCTGACATGTATCAGTATAGACAGATACTTGGCGCTTACTCTAAGACATCGATATACCATTATTGTCACCAAGAAACGAGTTCGTTTATTGATTGTAGTCCTGTGGATTGTTTTCGTTCTGCTTGCACTTTTGAAACGGTTAGGACATTTGAACGTTCTTTTATCTATCGGTGCTCCTCTAGGTTCCTTCATGCTGTTGTCCATAACGTGTGTCTGCTACATTAAGTCTTTCAAAGCTCTTCATCTTTATACAGTACAAGTTCACGCCCAACAACCCAACCCGTTGGCTGGGGACTTTGATGTTGTGAGATACAAGAAAACTTTAAAGACGATGCTTGTTGTGTTAGCATGTCTTCTTCTCTGCTTCCTTCCTGGTGTGTGTTTTATTGTCGTTTGGTCTTTGCAAGGTGGTGAAGAAGAATCATTATTATATTTATTTTCGATATCGTTGACTTCGTTTGGTCTTCACTCAAGTATTAACCCAATCATCTACGTAGTGAGATTCGCAGATATTCGCAGCGCTTGTCTGCAAACATTACGGAATGTTGCACATTAAAAATGCAGACATCACCGTTTCTTTTCACCAACCAATCACAAATGGCCTAAACTTCTTCCTTGATGCTGGATATTTCATCGATATTATGAAATAAAAAGAACATTACATGAGCACTTGGAGCGTACGAATTTTATCCTATTGTGTTGAATGCCTCTCTCCCTTGCTACACCACTCATTAGATACATAGAGGTTATAAATTGTCGCGCAACTTCCAAGGAAATTAAAATAAAATTAAGCTTCCGAGATTTTTCGCTTCTTAAGGCTCGGACACACGATGCGATTCCCTGCGATGTTGCTTGCAACGGGGAAATCGCGTGCCTACTCGTAAAAACAGAACTCGTTTCTACTTCTGCGATGTCGCCAGCGTCGCGGGCAACAGTTGCGCTCGGTGCGATTGGACCATCCCGGCCAGAAAAGAGCTCCTTTTTTCTTTACCACCAACATGGCCGCCAGGCCTTTGTCTTTTGATCCTCTTGGAAATGATATCAAACCCTAAATTGCGTTGCAGGCGTTAGAAAAAGTCATATATATTTCCAGCTTCAATAAAAGAAGTACGAAAGAGAAAACCAATTGATGAAGAATAAAGCAATGAAAATGCAAGGCAGTTAGAATAATAGACCAAATCCACTTTGGTGGAGGGGGGGGGGGGGGATAGTGTTTTCCCATTTCAGACCACGTGTCAATCACTTAAGAATAAAAACGCCACCGAGAAAAAAAGAAACAATAACCCGGAAAGACACGTGATCTGAAATAAGAAAACAAATACGCCCAAGTGGATCTGAGCCACTGAATAACACAGCGAAGAATAGAAAAAATAAAATTTATAAAATAAAGAAGTGCTTAACTTCACTGGCGCTTCCCATCTTGAGCCCATACCTGGAGTAAAAGATTTGTAAAACAGTTCCAAATGGTCTGTGCAGAAGAAGTAAAGTCACTATTTTTATGGTTGTGAAGACACTTTTTAATTTAAACATGTTTCGAGGTGGCTCACCTCATCGTCAGTATGACTATCTCAGAAAATAAAGCACTCACTTGAACAAGCTTTTTCAAGTGAGTGCTTTAAAATACTTGATAAAGGGACACATTACGGAATTAAGATCAAAGAAGCTATACACATTAAGTGGCAACGCCCTTTATTAAATGAGCCACCTCGAAACATGTTTAAATTAAAAAGTGTCTTCACAACCGTAAACATTTGTAAAACAGAAAAGCCACTATATAGAGATAGACTGGGTGCAAACCATATGCGCTGTATAAATCAGCTGCTGCTCCATTGTCGCACAATGCGGGAAGCACTGTCAATTTTCGTTTTGTGATTGGCTGATTTCCCATGGGAAACAAGATGCCTTAACTCTGCCATAGCCTAGTCCCGAGCCCGGTCGAAAAAAGAGAAGGGTTGGGCGTGAGGCTGATAACCTTACCCTGTGAAACAACTAGTGCTACAGAATCCAAAAGAAATTAAACCACATGTTTTAACCGGCATAGTGAAGACGGAGCATCTGAACAAATGCATATGAGGGAACCACACCAAAGCTGAAAGGACGTCCAGATCTTGAACTCCCGCTTTTTCAGTGCTAAAACAACTACTAAAATTGCCATTCTAGTGCGGGCGCCTAGCACATTTCCCAGTAGACAAAAGTGGAGGAGCCTCGTGGCCTTTTGCCCACCCAGGGTTAGAGGAGCTAATTATCTATCTATCTACCACGGTTGATTACGTGATCGCTAACACACGACGCGCGCTTCGGTGATGGTTTCTGGCGGCATGTTGTCCTATTTTTTGTCACGATTAGCGGAAGTCACAATATTAAGTGGATCCCCTTGTATTCTAATGAATTCCTAACAGAATGTGGACTATTTAATGAAGTTAAGTGTGTAATGTAAGAAAAACCACTAGAAAACCCGGGTAGAAAATATAGTTAATTTGTCAAATAGATCTTCTTAAATGTGACGTAATGTTCCCATTCTCAAACATCTTGGGAGTAAAATTTAAGGTACATCCATATAAATGTATCAAGAGTTGCCATTAAACAAAGAAAAAATATCTTAGGGAGTGACAAGATTGTGTCCTGAAAAGGTCTGTCTACATTCACCTACCCAACCATCCAGTCATCTATCTATTAATCTCATAAACCCAACACACATCCACACATCCATCCATCCATCCATCCATCCATCCCTCAATCCATCCATCCACCCACCCACCTCCCACCCATTCGTCCATCAATCCCATCACACATCCATCAATCCAACCATTCATCCATCCCATACACCCACCACTTATCCATCCATTCATCCCATCACACATCTATCAATCCATCCATTCATCCATCCATTCATTTATTCATTCATTTATCCATCAATCAATCAGTAAATCAATTCATCCATCCATTCATCCATTCGTCCATTCATCCATCCATCCATATTTCCAACACTCTCTTTATTTATTGCCCATCTCGCATGCGTGCAATATAATATAGTCAATAGGACAATAAAATAACTTTTGGAGGAAATATTGTTTATTTGCGCCCGCGTAGTGCCATTTGCGGCCCGAGCGCAGCGAGGGACCCAAACGACACTACAAGGGCGCAAATAAACAATATTCCCTCCAAAAGTCATTTTATTATCATTATTATCAATAAACAAGGCCAAACTGTAATTGGCTAAAATCTATTAAATGATGAACCAACCAATCAGCAGTGGGGCCGATAATACATTATCAGCCCACTCGAGTCATTTGCGGCCCGTTGAGCGCGTGTTTACAAGAGGGCAGTTTTCTGTTTGGCCGCGTATATTGGTAATAATTTATGATATCCTAGCATTTGTTTTCATTATTGTTATCATCAAAATAATCTAGCTAGCATGATGCTTTATTAAAAGAAACAATCAGAAAACTACAATATTATGCTTGATTTGATTGGCTGACGAGTGGGCTATACCCATAAAACAGAATCGTGGAAATGAGGGAGTACACGTTTTCAAAGATCATGTCTGAGTTCGTAAACTTAAGCGATCTTGACGATTGCTCGTGATTGTGTTTCTCATGCTCTTGAAAAATTCGTTCTAATATGACAGCTACATTTTTAATGGAGTGAACACTGAAGGGCTCTTAACAAGCGTTCTCGACAAGCGTTACGAATATCTGCAAACCTTATTAAGTAAATGACTGGATTTACACTGGAATTGAGACCCATGACACAGATGGACATGGTAAGTACCAACTTTGAAACACTAAAAAAGCCACAGAAACTCATAACTAAAAACGAGCAAATCGCTGGTAGGAAGCACAGAAGAAGACATGCTAACACAACAAGCATTGTCTTTAAAGTTTTTTTGTATCTCACAATATCAAAGTTCCCAGCCAACGGGTTAGCTTGTTGGACGTGAACTTGTACTGTGTAAACATGAAGAGCTCTGAAAGATTTGATGTAGCGGACACACGTTATGGACAAGAGAACTAAGGCCATGGCAGAACAAAACGTAAATAGAGGGAAAAATATCTCTTCCCAGGTTGTTAGCATCGAAAGGAGACTTGTTGCAATCCATAGGCTTACAATCAATAAACGAACCCGTTTCCTGGTGACGATAATGGTGTACCGATGTCTTAGAGTAAGCGCCAAATATCTGTCTATACTGATACATGTCACCATGACGAGTGAAAGACCAGTGAGGAAAAACATAACCAATAAAATACCTTCTGCTAACAAACATATACTTTTAAATCTGTCTTTCATGGAGTAAGCATTCCACAAAATCAAAGCAGGATGATACAGCAAACCAACCATAAGATCTGCGAATGCTAAACTTGTTATCAGTAAGTAGGATGGCGTTTGTAGGTTCTGTGATCTCAAGATGGCAACGATAATCATTCCATTCCCCAGCGTTACAGTTAATGCTAAAACAACATTGATAAATATAACAGTAATGGAATAATTATTTTGATTTAACTGCGCTGCCTTGTCGTAATTTAAGAGGGTTGTCAAGAAGTTGCTTGCCGTCTGAGAGCAGCTTCCATTGCTTTCCATTTCCTGTATAATTTAGTTTAAAAAAGTAGGCGATCGATTCTGCAACGGACGAATTATGGCGTTCTTATGAATTTGCACGCTGTCTTATCGAGGTTTCTAACACTGTTTTTAAACTTTTGGTTGGCAGGATGCAAAATTATCATCTTTTCAGTTTTTGTTCATGACGATAAACATCTAATAGATATTACTAAGCTTTTGTTTTATTCACAAATTGTTTGATTCTTATTAAAGCCAATAGTTTCTTTTACAAAGCAAAGCCATATTTACCGAATGTAATAAATTTTCCTAATAAAATCTACGTTGGACCATCATACTACCCAAATATTATTATCTTCATCTTCTCAGTTTTTGTTCATGACAATAAGTCTAATCAATGTTGCTAAGAGTTTTTGTTTTATTCACAAATTGTTTGATTCTTATTAAATTCAATAGTTTCTTTTACAAAGCAATAGTTACCAAATCTAATAAATTTTCCTAATAAAATCTAAGTTGAACCAGCAGGAGAGCTGGCTCTCGAACTGTCTAGTCTGGTAACTATTGGTAACAAGAAATCTTTTTCTGACGACATACCCAGCCTAAATGTGGTGTGTGGCACCATGCAGAGTCGATAATTGCTTAACCAAGTTGGCTAAAAGGGGACTATTTTAATGACTTTAATTGCATGGGAGATCTATTATCTCAGGTTCTATTTTGGCTTGTTGAGGGTAATCACGGCCAAAGATAGAATTTTTGGAAATTTAGGTTAAAAATGCAACGTTATTTTATCCTTGATAAGAAAACAAATCATGTTAGCAATAACTTAAAATCCTAACAACCTTCAGCTTACAAAATTAGTTGAGCATTCACTATATTTATGAAGAATTCAAACACGTCGTACAAATCCACTGTACATACGGTACATTTGGTTAGGTATCTTTTAGTATGTATAAATACTATGTAAAGTGCCGTATCCTAATGTTTAACATAGTCCTGGTGTTCTTCATTCATATGAAATTTTTGTGCCTTTGCAGAAAGACGCCCAGAAATAATGCCCGTTAACCTCATTAAAACCAAAAAGTTAGGAAGTTTTCAGCTAGGGAAAAAATGTTGAACGTGAAAGACAGACATATCCGCTATGGTGAAGTAATGCTATTTTTCGCTGTCGATTTGCTCTTTAATTCATTTGAAATTGCTATAAAATGAATGAATCTTCGAAAAGAAATTCTACTTTACTGTGCGACGCAAGTTGCAGAATAAATGTTGCTCGTATTACCACTCCGCGCGCCACAGTGTTTTTTTGTTTGAGTAAAGATGGCTTCTACTTCGGCAGCAAAGAAAATTTGTTACGCGCGGAATGGTAATACGAGCAATATATTTTCTGCAACTTGCAAAGCAATAATGTTGCATGACAAGTTACACGATGCTGTTGCCCGTATTACCGCACCTTGGAATTTTGCTACTACGACAGCGACCACAATAATTCAAACATTCTACGACTCTGGAGTAACTATAACACCGAGTTAAGCGGCACAGAACCGTGCAGCTTGGGGAAGGCTGTGGCTGAAGCCTGTAAATAAAGCACGGTACCGTGGTCAACAGACGACCAAGAACAATTGTCAAAAACTTGGTAGTAGAAGTGAGAGAATCTATACAATCAGCAATGAATAACTCGTTGCATCATGGCGAAAGATGTGTGTCGATATCAGTCAAGAAAATCCAATGCTGTTTTCCTTATTGTTAAAATCCTTTGATAAAGTATATTACAAATAATAGCACTATGACAACTACTTTTCAGTGGACAAGATTTCTTAACATTTGTCGACACGTGTTACGGATATCTGGAAACCTTATGTAATAAATAACTGGATTTAAACTGGAATTAAGACCCATCAAGCAAATGGACAGCGAATATAAGAACGATTTTAAACTAACGAAACTCATGGCAAAAAATGAGCAAATCGCTGGTAGGAAGCACAGAAGAAGACATACTAACACCACAAACATCGTCTTTAAAGTTTTCTTGTATCTCACAACATCAAAGTTCCCAGCCAACGGGTTGGCTTGTTGGGCGTGAACTTGTACTGTGTAAAGATGAAGAGCTCTGAAAGACTTGATGTAGAAAACACAGGTTATGGACAAGAGAACCAAGGCAAAAGCACATGTAAACATAAACAGAGGAATAAATTGTTCTTTAGCCCAGGTTATTACCAAAGAGTGAACAAGTGCCACGATCCATACCAATACAATCAATAAACGAACTCGTTTCTTGGTGACAATAATGGTGTATCGATGTCTTAGAGTAAGCGCCAAGTATCTATCGATACTGATACACGTCACCATCAACAGGGAAACAAGAGAAAGGAAGAAGACGACCACAAACATCTTCTGTGCTAGCTCACATATTCCTTCGAACTTCTTTGCCAAGGAATAAACGTGCAACACAATCAAAGAAGGATGGAACACAAAACCAACCAAGAGATCTGCGAACGCTAAACTTGATATCAATAAGTAGGACGGCGTTTGTAGGTTCTGCGATTTCAAGATAGCAACGATAACGATTCCATTTCCCAGCGTTGCAGTCAACGTTAGAAGAATATTGATTATCATTGTCACAATAGATGACGTCTCATGGTCCGTCAAGAGCATGTCTGCTGTTGTCAAACAGTTTCCAAAGTCTTTCATGTTTCAGTTCTATGTCAGACTAAAATGTAGTCGAACGATGATTCTACAGACTATAATTAGTCAATTCCTAGTCTTTCTTGGTGGCTTTGCGCTATTCTCCTAATGTCTGAATGTTTTAAATACAGGTTGCTAGGATACTACATCTATTCTTTATAAAAAATCTTATTTCAATCAACTGGTTTCCTTTATAATTACGAGGCAATAATACTTTGCAGTTTCTTATTTAATTCCTCAATTAAAAGGCGAACATCGGACTGGCTATCGAGCTCTGTGGCAAAAACCATAGATATCACGAAATTCTGGCGCCAGCATACTGTGCCTTAGGTTTAGTATGTACTGACAGTGCTACTTGACACTATTCATATTCAATAATTACTCATCTCGCAATGTTATCTCTCGTAGTTATTTCATCGAGGTGGATTTTATTATCATCACAAGGAATTCACGTCTGCACCTGCTTCTCAAGCTGGAAATTCAAAAATCGAATAATTACTTTTTCGAAGTGTCTAGCTTCTTCAGCTGCAGACAGTCAAATTTGGCCGTTGCCAAGAAGAGGAAAAGTTTGATTCGGGCAAATTGATGACCGCTGCCAGGAGGAGGAAAATTTTTGAAACTTGCTTTGTTTACTATACTGTCGACTGATTTATTTGTTTGTTTGTTCGTTCGTTCGTTTACAGTTGCCTCCCAATGACTGTTTCCGAATTAGACAATCGACACGTTATGTTTAAAACAAATTCTAGAATGTGACTTAATGTAATGCCTGGAAAGAGAAACCAAGCAACTGACTGATGTTCCTTTAAGATTGGCATGGAAAATGTGGTGAGAGAAGAAGTCCTCATATCCCATTGTGAGTACTGTTTCTCATGCTATCCCCATATCCCATTGTGAGCACTGTTTCTCATGCTATCCCCATATCCCATTGCAAGCACTCTTTCTCATGCTATCCCCATATCCCATTGTGAGCACTGTTTCTCATGCTATCCCCATATCCCATTAATGAGCACTCTTTCTCATGCTATCCCCATATCCCATTGTGAGCACTCTTTCTCATGCTATCCCCATATCCCATTGTGAGCACTCTTTCTCATGCTATTTTTTTGATTATGATAAGCTACTTCTTGTGGTACCCGGCATTACCCGCGCGAGTCCATTTTCTCGTTTGCTCGGGTTAGCCAACATGGCCGAGAGGCCTTTGTGAAGTTAAAATACCTAATACAGCGATTTCCTTCTCTCTTTTCACTTTCTCTTGGTTGGCATCAATATGGAGAAAAAAATAATAGACTTTGTGATACCGAGGTCTTCATTACTATTAGGCTATTACTGTTATGATTAGTACTCCTAATTGTCTTTTAACTAGTATTGTTACTTGTGTCTCCTTAAATCAAAAGCTACACTTTGGGTGTAATGTTTTTCCATTACAGACCACGTGCCATTTTCTTGGGAATAAGATTCTTTGTTCGAGGGTCAAACGTTAACGTGTCTTCTCAAGCGTTTGCGAGAAACAAAGGAGTTAAACTCTAAGGGAATGACGCGTGATCTGAAATGGAAAAACATTACGCCCAAAGTAAAGAGGTCTATTGATTCTAATGTCATACTTGAATCCTTAATCGCAGTTCATCGCACTTATAGTTATTGTTTTAACACACTAAATTTTACATTTCGCTGTCAAAAGATCTCTAAGCACTTGCAGGGATGCCTTTCGAATGTCTGTAAATCTTACAAAATAAATGACTGGATTTGTGCTTAAATTCAATACAAACAGGGAAATCAATACCACAGTAAGAGAAATGGATTCTGTTGCATATTCCGCTTGGCTACCCAGAAACAGTCCTCCGAAGATGGTGCCAATCAAAGGTACATAGTAAACAAGAAGACATGCCAACACCACAAGCATCGTTTTTAAAGTTTTCTTGTATCTCACAACATCAAAACTCCCAGCCAGCAAGTTGGGTTATTGGGCGTGAACTTGTACTGTGTAAAGATGAAGAGCTCGAAAAGACTTGATATAACAGACACAGGTTATGGAGAACATAACCAAGGAAAGAGAAGTATCAATGATATATACAGTTGCAAACAACTTTTCGATTATTATCAATAATGAAAGAAGACTTGCCAAAATCCACACGGCTACAATCAATAAACGAACTCGTTTCTTGGTGACAATAATTGGGTATCGATGTCTTAGAGTAAGAGCCAAGTATCTGTCTATACTGATGCATGCAACAAGAGTAATAAAAATAACTCCAAGAAGTCTAATTATAAATTCCAATTCGTTGAAATATCTGTCTACAACACAAAATCCATCCATCCCGTTTTTCAAGTAACTGGTAAATATGACCACTAGCAAAGGATGAACCAAAAAATCTAATTTTCTCCAAGCATAAAAACACAATCTAGCAGATGTTCTGAATACAATGGCTAATTGTTTTTTGAGTCAGTGTTTTAATAACTGACCAAAGTTACGACAGGATTTATAGAAATTTCGCGCGCCTCAGGAAAAAGATGAACTGTTAATTAAAGAGATGAATCGGTTCTCCAACCCTAAAATGTAAACAACTTTTTGACCAGCAAAAAATAATACATCAACATTTAAACCTAATTGTCATATGGAAACAGAAAATAAAAACTAAAAGAGAAAAAATTGGAATTAAGAAAAATTCAGAATATTGTTAAATTCATTCAGAAAACTTTCCATTCTAAAAATAGCTTTCGTACCGCTATTACGCGGCGAATTGAAGGAGAAATATATTAATTTTGCCATTTCTATTTAATTCCCATTGAGCATTTTGTTTTTTTTTTTTTTTTTTTTTTTTGTTATTTTTTATTTTTATATGACAAGGTTCTTGCAATTAGGTATATATACGGATTCCCCTAAAAGTAACCGCAACCCGGTACAAAAGAAGAACAGGTCATTCACGATAGATATATACTAGTTATACAATGCTTTAGAGTGGTATACCACGGAATATCCCACATGTCACTTGTATTTTGTGTGTACACACGAGCCTTTAGGCGAGTGTGTAAACAAAGAAAATACAAGTGACCAGTGGGATATTCCATGGTGTGTCACGAGAAGGATTTGTATAACTATTTTATCCCACACCATATGCATGATGGGAAGGAAGAGTGGAATACCGACGAATGTACAACGGCTTCCCTGCATTCTGATTAGCTGTATTTTCTATGGTGTGGGATAAATTACTATTTTTTATTGCAATCAGTAGACTTCTCAAGATCATTAACTGAAAGAAACTTGCCAGCCATTTTAAAGTGTCATCGCTTTCTCACATTATGAGATAGTCCGCATTTCAATGGAAGTTCATAAAGGTTTGCTGACACTTACTACGGATGTCTGCAAACCTCACCAAATAGATGATTGGATTTATACTAGAGTTAAGACCAATAAGCGTAAGTGACAAATAATAAAAAATAAATGCTTCTTTTCTATTTCCTATGATATTCCTCAACGCAAGTGCACAGACTATAGGAAGATAGCAGACAAGAAAGCATCCTAACACGACAAGCATCGTCTTTAAAGCTTTCTTGTATCTCACTACATCAAAGTTCCCAGCCAACGAGTTGGCTTGTTGTGCGTGAACTTGTACTGTGTAAAGATGAAGAGCTCTGAAAGACTTGATGTAGAAAACACACGTTATGGACACAAAAAGGAAGGTTACGAATGAAGCGACAAAAAGTGTTAATTGCTCTGCCTTTGTTACAAATGCTAAAAGAGGAGACAAAATCCACACGATTACAATCAATAAACGAACTCGTTTCTTGGTGACAATAATTGGGTATCGATGTCTTAGAGTAAGTGCTAAGTATCTGTCTATACTGATACATGTCACCATCAACAGGGAAATTGAAAGAAGATAAATTGTAAAGAACTTATAAAACCCAGTCAAAGCACATGTTCCTTGAATGTTGCCTTGTAATAAATAAATGTATAGTACGATTTGTAAAGGATGAAATACCAAACCGACTAAAAGATCTGTGAACGCTAAACTTGTTATCAGTAAGTAGGATGGCGTTTGTAGGTTCTGTGATCTCAAGATGGCAACGATAATCATTCCATTCCCCAGCGTTGTTGTAAACGTGAGGACAGCATTGAGAAAGATTTCGATGATGGCGAGTGTCTCAAACAACTGCACTTTAGTAACGTTTTCTTTAAGAAACTGTGTAATGTAACAGCCTTTAACCGACAAATTCATTTTCAATGTTCGAATTTTTATCTCTTCCCTTTTTAAAGCATGCAAAAAATACTTGCGTCAGTCATAAAAGTGTAGATACTTTTCAGTGAATTGTCAGTTGTTGCATCAAATGTTACAGGAGATGCCAAATGGTAAATAATCCAGCTCAAAATTTTACTCCACTGTTTAATGGTTCCGGTTTTCGTCTTTTGTTCTCTGTCGTACAGCGCGCGCGCGTTGACCACTTCAGCTGTACGAGCGAGGAACAAAGCATCGATGAAGTAATTTATAGTCTTCTTTACGCTTCTAAAAACGAGTAGATGATACTATTTTCAGACTGGCAGTGTATATTTTGTAACTTATCAATCTCTAGTGTTGAAATAAATTTGAATCTGAAATGGAACAAGTCATATTTTGTGTTATTGGAACGTAAGCACTAGAATCTCGTACCTAATACGTGAAAGGAAACGATTCGAAGGCCATTCTACTTGCTTTTAATTTAGAGTAATTCTGAATTCTAATCATGAATAAGCTGGAATTTTAATTTGATGAGAATCAACGAAGACAAACTTTGACAACTAAGACTTCTTCAAAATCTCATTATTGCTTCTTGTCTATCATCTCTTAATATCTCTGTCTAGTTGTAAGAAATTAGTTAGTCCTGTCCAATCACAAAACACTTGACGGTCCTGCTGAACTCCTCGCTGTTTGGTTAACCGTAATAAAAGGAAGATTAAAGTGAAATTGTTTGGATCTAGAATACTGTGTGATAATGTTACTTAAAAGAGCTCGCAGCATTCAAAATATGTATTGCAATAGCTTATGAATAGCTCGCTTGCACCAATTCTCAACACAGTTCAATTTGAAGACAAAACAATAGAATTTTACTTTCTAATTTCATTTATTCATCAGTATTTATATAATGATATGCATTCTCATATTAAAATACGCTGCAGTTTCTTAGTTAATATCTCAACACCAGTGTCATACTAGATATTACTGTTTGCCAATAACGATGACTATAATATAGTCACTTTGTTACGCGCGCTCTGACGAGCACAAATTTCGTCATCATGGCTGCTTTTCCGAAAAATGATGATGATGATGATAATTATGAGGAGGGTGATGATGAGAGAGGAAGATAATGAACATGAGGATGATGATGATGAAGAGGAACAAGATGAGGATGATGATGATGATGGTAGTGGTGGTGGTGGTGGTGGCGGTGATGATGATGATAGTGATGAAGAGGGAGATAATGGCTAGAGGAGTAATACAATGAACGTGAGCATGAGGAGGAGGAGGAGAAGGAGGAGCAAGACGAGGATGAAGATGGCGGTGGTGGTGGTGGTGGTGGTGGTGGTGGCAATGATGATGATGAGTCCAATGATGATGTTGGTGGTGAAGATGAGGATGTTGATGATGAAGATGAGTGGTGGTGAATGATGATCAAGAAAAAGATAATGAAAGAAAGATGATAATGAAGAAAATGGTGATGAAGAAGACGACGATGATGATAATGACGAATATGACATTTGCCAACCTACGTTTTCGAGCCCCGCAAAGAGTTAGAGTGATTAAGATTTATTGCTGATGCGACGACTATACGAAATAAGCCAACCAACGACAATTAGTGTTTAATACAGATGCCTATGACTTGAACGTACATGGACAAAATAAAAGAAATCCGTATATTTAGACAAAAAAAAAAAAAAAAAAAAAAAAAAAAAAATTTGGGGGACTTGAAAACATCGCAGCTATATGTAGATTCTTTTCCAGGGAGTAGAGAAATGTAGAATTGACTATAATATTATTCTTTTTACATCCGTTTCAATGCCTATCTAAGGCTGGCTTCAAACTCATATATACACCTGAATATAGATTTTAAAAAGCACATTTCGATCTTTGCATGCAGTTCTAAGATCGGTAAACTTTATTAAACAAATAGATGGGTTTATGCTTGAATCGAGACCCGGCATGATATTGAAAGAAGACTTGCCAAAATCCACACGATTACAATCAACAAACGAACTCGTTTCTTGGTGACAATAATGATGTATCGATGGTGTATCCATCGCCGATACATGTCACCATCGACAGGGAAACAAAGCCAAGCCAACATCAGAACACTATTAACAATGATGATAACGATAATAAAGATGATTATGATCATGAAAAGCCGGAATGCTTATCTAGATAATGAAGAAGAGGATGGTGATGATGAGGATGAGGATGAAACCGAAAAAGATAAGAATGGGGATGATAATAATGATGAAGACGAAAAGGACAATAAGGAGAAGGGTGGCGATAATGATGATGATGATGATGAAGATGAAAAGGATGATAAGTAGTAGGACGGTGGGGTTGATAATGATGATGAAGATGAAAAGGTTGATGAGAAGATGTTGGTGATGATTATACTGGCTGCAGATAAAAAAGAGGAGGAGGAGGATGAATGGTAGGTTGACTTTTACACGTGCTTACATTTTGCGAACCTACTTTTCCAAACCCAAAGAGATGGCAAAATTGAGCTTTATAACTGATTCGATAACTAAATCAAATGAACCAACGACAACTAATAACGCTAAAGATGCCTAAGTTGATAAACATTTATGATAAAAAATATATAATCATTTATTTAGATGAGAAAAGTGCTGGGAACAAGGCTATATTGCTTTAAAGCAATGATATTTCGGTCCGTATGGCCCTTGCTCAGGAGAACAGAACATATGCGAGAATTTGTAGTAGCCTGCAGAAAAAGGAGAAAGTAGACTGCATGTTCAGTGAACATGCAGTGGCGACCATCTGTCGCGACATCAAACTTCAAAGTTCCTCCCGCCTACTAAAGTATGTTATTCGACGAATATGATTCGATGTGAGGAAATATAGTGACAGCTAATTGACAGGCACAGCAAATATTATGGGTTGGCAAACCGAATCCAGTAACACACTGCAAATGTACATAAAAAAATCCCTTATACTGGTTTCGCATTATACCTGGCTAAAAGATATTTACATTCCGGACTGAAAAACTCTATGAACTATCCCGATCGAGAGAGCAGAATGTATGTCATTGAATATGATTCCTCAACATTTCTTTACATGCGACTCTCACATCGGTAAACCTTATAAGGTAAATGACCGGGTTTATAAAGGAATTTTAAAAAACCATGATAGAAAGTGATATATAGAAAATAACAAGTATTTCTGTTTGATATCCTGTGATATTAATCAACGGAAGTGCACAGACTATAGGAAGATAGCAGACAAGAAGACACACTAAAACCACAAGCATCGTCTTTAAAGTTGCCTTCTATCTCACAACATTCAAAGTTCCCAGCCAACGTGTTGGGTTGTTGGGCGTGAACTTGTACTGTGTAAACATGAAGAGATGGCGAAATTGAAAGACTTCATGTAGAAGACACACGTTATACATAACATCACCAAGCAAAGAGAAGAATCAAAGATTATTAAAGTTGCAAACAGTTTTTCGATTATTGTCAATACTGAAAGAAGACTTGCAACAATCCACAGGACTACAATCAATAAACGAACTCGTTTCTTGGTCACAATAATGGGGTATCGATGTCTTAGGGTAAGCGCCAAGTATCTGTCTATACTGATACATGTTACCGTCAACAGGGATACAAAAAAGATAAACTATGAAGAATATGTATGGTTTAGCTACTCCACATACTCCTTGAATATCACTTCTTAAAGTAAAGGTGTTTAAAAGAATTTGTAAAGGATGAAACACCAAACCAACCAAAAGATCTGTGAACGCTAAACTTGTTATCAGTAAGTAGGATGGCGTTTGTAGGTTCTGTGATCTCAAGATGGCAACGATAATCATTCCATTTCCCAGCGTTGCTGTCAGTATGAGAACAGCATTAAGAAAAATAATTATTATGGTTTGTGTCTCGAAGAAGTTAACATCTTTTAATTTCTTCAAGGCTAACTTCGTAATTACTGGACACTCTTCAATCGACCTATTCATTTCCTAGTTTTTTTCTTTTTGAAGGCGGAAAGTTAAGATAGTCCAGGTGTTATTCAGTGTTGCTGATTGATTTAATTTTTCCAATTCCCAACACCATGAACAAATGAATCAAAAATGAGTCGAAATCCCTCCTCTTCGACTATCTTTAGTGATTAGTTATAATATTCTCTTCGTGATATTCTAAATACTCATATTCTCTTTTTGTGATAATAGATTAGTTTTTGTTGGAACTAAAATCAACATGCTTCTTTGATTTGCCAGATTTTTGTTATCATCTTTTGTTTCACAATCCCTTTACTATCACAAGAAAGGTTTCTATGAATAGTGATCAAAGGTAGCTGAAAATAGTACTTTAAAGGCAATTAGAAAATTTTTGGTCTCGAAAACGTATAACTAAATCCAGTGGCGAAATTACCAATGTATTTATAACAATATCAGCTGCTATAATTTGATAGGTTTTAGTGGTACCTTAAATCATTTATATGTCTGATGTCTGGGGTTATTAAAAAAGAAGTTGCTTTCTAAATAATAATCATTAGTTTAAAAAAACACAATTGCTTTTTATTGTTACATCATAATATTTAAACTTTTCTTGCTTCCTTGCTTCCTTTCTTTCTTTCTTTTTCTCTCTTTCTTTTTATATAATATAATTCTGCACTTAGACCTGCAGCAGCCCTCCCATTTATCATGAGAATATTATTCTGATCGTGCTTTTTCAGACTTTTAAGTCTGAAAAACCAATGTAACTGGTGCTTTTTACTAGTGATGAATAAGATTATTCAAAAAGTGTCGACAAGACTTCTTAAATCTAACTAAATAAATGACTGCATTTACACTAGAGTTCAAACCCATGCAAGAGTGACCGATACAAAGTAAAGAATAACTGTTTCTACGCAATTTCCAATAACATTTCGTTTTAAGACTGCACATGAAGAAGCAGAGCATAGAACAACACATGCAAACACCTCAACGTTTCGACTACTACTGCTAGACTTCTTCATCAGGTGATGGTGTAGAATGGATGGTTACCGACGAATATAAAGGCAAGTTACCATCCAGTCTACACCATCGCCTTATGGAGACTAGTAGTAGCAGTCCAAACGTCGCGTTCATCCACAAATGCAAAATCGTTAGAAAACTGAAGTAGTATCGTTTATTAAAATCAATCAAAAACTTCCCGGCTTCATAAATATTCATAAAATACATCGAGAAAGCAGAATATATGTCATTTGATAAGATTCCTCAACATTGCTTCACATCCGACTCTCAGACCGTTAAACCTTATATGATAAATGACCGGGTTTATTCTGGAATTAAGTTTTATTTTCAAATTTTAAAAGTTTTATCTTTTAGTAGTTTGCAATCAGTAAATAGCTCAGTACGACATCACCTTTGACCGATGACCTGCTCTGGCTCAGATTTAAGATTTAAGATCGCGGACCGACAACATTTTTTACCGATGATCCTTATTTACCAACATTAGAAGTCTGATATCATGAAAAAGGTCTATGGTCACTAAAGGTCATTAATCTGTTCTCGTCCAAATAGATTTTATCAAAAGTGATTTAATTTTCAGAGCAATTTACATCCAACGTGTCTGCCGGAATTGAAAATGCGGACATGCGCAGTAGCGTATGAATAAGGGATTTTCGTTGTATTAGGAAAGACAATCTCGGATAATTCGATGATAACGTATAATTGAAAATGAATTCACAGCTTGTGCGCTAAATTCATCTCAGTCTCAGATTTCAGATTTCAGATCGCCGACTGACAACCTTTTTTGAAATAGGTGTGTATCCTTAACTTTTCTAAATATCACTAATTACATCATATATCAGCTTACTAAATATAGATATTACATAATTCCAGAATTTTAATTTAATTTAATTTATTAACTTAGCCAAACAACATGAACAAAAAAAAAAAAAAAAAAAAAAAAAGAAAAACATAGACAAGAATGGCAGGGACAACGCAACAGCAGATTTGGGAGGAAGGATTTTTGAAAAAAATTATATAAAAAAGTTAAAACTTTATGAAAATACTTTGAATATAAATTATAAAAATTGATAATTTCCGTCTCCCTGCTTTCCAAAGCAGTTCGACTCTTATACGATACACCAATATATGAACATGTTAAGTACAAATGCGTGTGATTTGGTTTTGCTCCAGTGATGCGGCTCTATTAGTT
>JAADYU020088008.1:0-13455 GCA_011763375.2 Heteractis magnifica
CATACTGCGCCTCAGCTTTCAAGGGAATGTCTCGGGGGTATGGTTAGTGTGTTCACCGATTTTTTGAATTAATTACCATGGCAGACCCGGGTTCGAATCCCGAAAGGGTCGCAGTTTCTTTTCTTTTTCTTTTCTTTTTTGGGTTACCAATTTTCTTGGTGTTATTTTCAACTTTTTTTAATCCGCGAAAATTACATTCTTAGCCAAGATAAAACCTAATTAAATTTCTTAGTAATTTATAAATTTACGTTCCTCGATAGACACCACTTCATCCCTCCCCTCCTCCTCATTCTAAAATAACAAATCGATCTTCTTAGCCGTCTAAAGCTGTGCACCAGAGTTAAACGCTGAGCGTAGCCTGCTTGTTGCAAAAGTTTGTTCGGAAACAACGCTGGCTATATCTGTGCGCGGTCTACCCGTGAACACACAGCGGCGACGTTCTGTCGCGACATCAAACTTGAAAGTTCCTTCCGCCTACTAAAGTATGTTATTTAACGAGTATGATTGGAAATGAGGAAATATGGTGACAGCTAATTGACAGGCACAGCAAATATTATGGGTTGGCAAACCGAATACAGTAACATTTCGACCTGAGGGCCGAAATAAAAAAAATGCGTGTATGTTTGCACGATTCTAAGGTCCCCAAGCATTTTTGTTATTTTAATTAATTAATTAATTAAATAATCATTGGAAAGGAGTATCATGAGATGAAAGTTCTTATGGTCTGGGCTTCCTGTGATTTAAGCACAAACGTCTGGGGTCTGGGTACCTTGGTCCCAGACCTCACGTCCAACATGGCGGACAAGAGAGCAAAAAACATGGAACTCGAAATAATGGAAGATTTACGCAACTCATTCCAAAAATTTGTACGTATTTAAAGTAATTTTACATCAAAATATACTTTTCAAATGGTAGGCTTACTGATATCTCTTCCACATGAACAGAGACAAGATAATAACGAGAGCTACCACGTGATAATAGCTGTACAAAGATGTTTGGAAACAAGGAATATTCAGACGTTAACTACAGTGTTGTTGGACACAGACAACAAAGTAAGTAATAGGTAGACATTTAGAGTGATTTTAAACTTAAGGAGCATTTTAAATAGAGGTAGAGTGAACCTAGTGCTCCAGAAACAAGAGGTATCACGACTTAGCTATAGGTCCACGGGAGCTTAACTAATTGTAAGGTTATTGGCCATTGTGGATGCCTGTGTTTATAAGCATTAGGTCTATATGTTTTTAAACATTGTTGATGTTAATGTGCCAACTGTTTTAATAATAGGATTTGTCAAACAACTTTGTTATGGCACCTATCTATGTTTAGACAGGGGCAGGGGAGGAGCAGGCAGACCCAGTGGGAATTGACATTTTTTGGAGATAGCAGAGTCAATTTCCCTATACCCAGGACTCTAAGAAAGGTCATCAATTTATCCCGGGTGTTCAACAACCCCCTTCCGCGAGACATATAGAATGACCACTGATAACACAATAGCTGTCTTGTGGAAGGGGGTTGTGGAATGCCAGGGATAAATTGTTGACATCTAAGAAATGTCAAATTTCCCCTCCCTTCCAAGCTCTCTTGTTCTTTCAAGTGACAAATTGGGTAACCCTTCTCCTTGAATTTATCCTTCACTGCACATGAAAACTATTGTGTTCAAGCAATGTGACCCTCAACTTCAATGCAAATTAGCCAAAACAGAATGCTTTATGGGTCATAAGAAAGCAGCCTATAGAACTTGCAGTATTTTCTACTTAGGATGTATTGGAGTTTGTTGGCTGGGAGTTGATTGGTGTGCTGGCACAACAAGAGGATTTTCAAGCAGCCAATGATTACAGAAGATTATTACAAGCCATAGCTGAGGTATACACCAAATTGATAAATGTTGTTGGGATTACAAGGTCAAATCATAGATGGTAAGACCCTTAGGGAGTCTGGGTAAACTGGTAATAAATCCCACATTATGACTAGGGTGTTGTTGTAACTCTTGAGAATTGCTAAGAATAGGCCATAAATTTGCATGATGGCATCAGTTTACTACCATTACCAGAATGCTTTTTCAAAATGCTTTGCTATTCAGATTTTTCTCCTCTCTTGGGAATAAAGAGACAATTGGTAAAATTTGCTTGACATTAGAAGCCACTCAAAGCATTCTGCTCTTTGTATTAGACTATGCCATCATGCAAATGGACTATTCTTGAAGAAAGCAATATTTGAGAGTTACATCAACACATTTTATGGGCATCATTGACTTTTTACCCAGAATCCTGCTTCGTCTCACCTATGATTTAACCTTTTGAACCTCACATTTTGGTGTACATACAAGGGAATGTATGGAATCTGTTCCTACATTATCTATGGTTATTCATGTTTCAAAATAAAATCCATGTGTCACATTGCCTTTTCAGAACTGTAGTCCTAAAGAGGTGTGTTTGGGAATTGTTGAACAAATGGATTCTAATTTAGCAACACCAGCATTTTTAACTTTGCTGCCTCCATTACAAAAAGGTGAAAACTGGATTATTTTTGATAACTGTACATGTATGTGACAGAAGGAGTGTGTAGGGCAAAAAAAAAAAATGAATGGGAAGGGATAAAAGAAAGAACAAGGAAAATTAGACAGACTAAGAAAAGGCAGTTAACTGATTTATAAATTACCAAATCAAGTTATTAAAAATTATAGACCTAATTACCTTGGGTGTAACATTTACCCACTTCAGACCACATGCCATTCCCTTGAGAATATGATTCTTTGTTTGAGGCTCATCCATATTATTGTATCTTCTCAAGCGTTACCCAGAAACAAAGAATCATTTTCTCAAGGGAATCACACGTGGTCTGAAATGGGTCAACATATGCCCAAGGTGATTTGGTCAATTAGAGCTATTCATTATTTCATGACCAGACCATTCCAAGCATCTGGGATTTGGGCTACTGTCAATCAAAATAATTACTAACACAGACTTTTGAAACTTTGATCAGCAGAAGACAAAGCATAAGCATGTGTATAGTGTGTGACCTATAATTAAGTGTCTATAACCCGTCCAAAAATATTCTCAGTAGGACTTTAAGGTACTCTAAATAACTTTATTTTCCATTATTTTTCAAAGTTTTCCAGAGAATGAAAGGCAGAAAGTCAAAGTTTTTAAAAATGGCTCTCCCACAGATTCTGCATCACATATCTATGATATGTTCCCCTGCTGATGAAGAGGGTGGTTCCTGTATAACACTGGAGAATAGCAAAAACAAAGTTGATTTATCACCAGCTCTAGATAGGGTTCTAACATTATTGGGATGTCTGGTTAATGATGCTGTAATTGGAACAAGCAAGAATGAGGATGATTCTGAACCCAAATCACAAAAGTTTGAGCTAACAAAATGGTAAAACATGTAAATAGCTGAACTAGACTCATTCCTTTTTTGATTATTTTCTTGTAATTTGTAGTCTGGGGATTTCTTCACTTATACCTGCTCTAATTGTTTTTTTTTTTTAGTTTGATTGGATTGCTGGAAATATTAGCATTTGAAAACCTCAGAAGCCTAGAAAATTCTGAGCCAGTTGACAGCAAGCAAGAAGCTGATGAATTAAAATTAACATGTAAATCGTACAGGGATTATGCAGAAAAGATATTGGTAAGAAATTAAGCTATTTCTTGGACAATAATCTTTTATGTTAATAGGCCATTTGCATGATGGTGTCACTTCTATTGTCAGGCAAGTTTTGCCAATTTTCTCTTTATTCCCAGGAGAGTAGAAAAATCTGAATAACAAAGCATTTTGACAAGCATTCTGGTAGTGGTGTGGTAAAATGATGTAATCAGGCAAATTTCCTATTGCTTGTTTGCAACCATTCCCAAGACAAAGGCATGGCGGCCATGTTGGTGGTACAGACAAAAAGACCTCATGAGGAATCTTTTGTAGTTAAACACCACCAACATGGCTGCGATGATTAACATGCAAAGAAGCAGTAAGATTTATGCAATCAAAGCTGAGCTTGGGCTTGTGGCTTTTCTTAACAAGTCCTTGTTGAAAAACCTATCAAGCTAGTTTTTGAACAATGAGACTTGTCAAGGAAAAATCTTTCATAGATGCAGAGATCTTAGGGCTGGTTTTCAATAACTACTTTAAGTGTGAACATATCTTCTCACACAGGTGTGAGCAAAGACAAGTGCTGCTAACGAGCAATACCCAACAGTCTGCGTGTGTTGCTTATGCTTAGTAGCTAGTGAGCAATGGGCTTTAAACAAACAGTCTATATTATATTATTTAATCATTATTTATATATTAATAATAACTTATGATACAGAGGCTGCTGGAGGTTCTACACAGCTCTAATGTTTACCTGATGGAATATGCTTCTTTGAATTTAAAATGTTATACCAAGAAACGAAAACACACTCCAAATCCAAGTGATGTTTATATAAATGAAAAAATAAACGAGATTGATGACGAGGATGAAACAGGTTAGTAAATCTGATTATGTTTAACAGAATTAAAAGAGGTCTTGGATGAAACAGAATAGGAGAATGGAAGTTAATGAAAAAATGGGAAACATGACAGATGCTTAGATGGTGGGAAGAGAAAAAAGTAATGGGATTTAAGTTGGATTAATTACCAATTTTTCCCTCTCTTGACAGACTCAGAGCTTCTATCACTCCTTGGACTAAGCTGTTTTGAATACCTGATATTTGTAGAGAATATGGCTCATATCCCACAAGTATTTAGGTTAGATGTTTTAACACTCATTTAAAAAATACTTGTCTAATCACTTGCAATTTGTATCTGCTATATTCGCTCTTTTGGAAATTTTTACAGTCAAAAGCCATCAAGCTAGTTTTTGAGATTCACTAATTAAAAGGTATCTAGTTAATTCACTAATTTAAAGGTATCCAGTTTTTCCCTAATTTCAGCAAGGAATTAATATTAGTTTAATAATATTTATTTATTAAAAAATAATTATTTTTAGTAACACTTTCCTAATTTTATTGCAGTGCAAAGTATTTACTCAAAATAAACATGGTTTGTGTTGCCTGTCTTTTAGAAAGGTAAGTCAACTAATATGATTACCAGAACTGTATTAAATATTAGAAAGTGGTATATTATTCACTAACTCTTGATAAATGATTTTTTTCCCAGCACAAGAAATCAAGTTATTTATAAAGGCCTGGTAATATTTCATTTTCATCTTATTTTCTACACTTAATGTGGGGGGATTATTTTTTAGAGTGAGGAATTTATTCCTGACTTTTTATTAATCAAGATGGATATGAACTGACATTATAATGAGGACCAACAAGATGATGATGATGATGATGATGATGAGTACTCCTCATTGATTGATTATTAAAAGTATGATGTTAATGATGATTAACGGTGTATTATTACAGGGGCAGATCTAGTGGAGGGGTGCATATTGGGTGTGCATCCCCCTGGGCCTCGTAGATGAACTGACGAGTTTGCAAAAATTCAGGTATAAATAGCACACCACCTCCTAAAAAAATTCCTGGCTCTGCCCCTGATTGAAGTTGGTAATGCTTAATGCAACAGTCTAAAGTCAGTTTTTTTACTTTCCTTTAATGACAGGAACTACTTCAATCATTTATCCAAAAGATAGCTGATGGAACAGTTGAGCATAATCTGTTAACATCACCAGGGTTATTAGACATATTCAAGGTATGTCAGGGAGAGAGATTCTAATTTATAATTATTCGCATATTTACACTAGAGCAATAACCTAGGTTGGGTTAGATTTTAACAGCGACTGCTAATTATTCAGCATTGTTGAAACATGTCTAACTTAGCTGGAACCACAGTAAACTGTCCTGGAGGCAAGTGAACAGGGCCATAGTTAAAAGAGAGCTTAAGCATCTTGTTATGCTAAACATGAACACCAGCTGACAGCCATAAAATTCTTTAAAATTGACATAAACAGAATGGAAAGAATTTCCAAGTAGAAGACTTAAACTCTAGAAAATAGCCCACTTTCAATATTTGGTTGAGTGATTACACACAATAAGAACTGAATCGAGGCTCCCGGGAATAACAATGAAATAATCGTAAGATCAAGTATGTTATGTTTCTTCAAGCAACATAACATACTCTAGAAACAAAAAATATACTCAATCTAAAGCCAAATGCAGGAAGAAAAAACATGTTTAATCTCTGTAATAAATCAACCTGTTATTAACTTCAGTTTTAGCAAGGTGGACAATTGATTAAAATAATGTGTCTAAGTCTGTCAAAGTTGGTTTGTTAAAAATTATTTTTACCAGTTAATAATAAAACGTTTTGGATTTGTTGCTTATTAAAATTTACACTTCTAATTCTAAAATTACTGGGTTTTTTTAAGGGACTAATTAAAATAATGGTATATTGTACATCCAAAACACTTGTAAGTATAAGAACAATTATATTACATTATATTAAATGTTCTTGAAAGAAAATCCATTCTTATCTCTTCCCATCCCGTTTCAAAAACCATGGCCTAAAAACAAAAAGGAAAGAGCCTGCATGTTTTTTCCCTTTGAAACTAAACCCAGATTTTGGCAAATTAATATTATTAATAAATTCATTACCAGAGACAGAATTCTACAAAGATAATGCAACAGCTGATTTCTAAGCTAGAAACCAGAGGTCGCTACATGATAGCAAGGTATTACATTTTCATACAGTATTTTTATGTTGGACTGCTGACGTTGCTTAGTACATAATTATATGACACTGGTTAGTGAGCCAGGCCTTAGCAATATCTAATAAATAGCTTGACATTAACTGCGGCCACTTTTTTATGTACGTATTTAGATATTTACTGCTTGATTGCACTCATGCTGGTGTAGCAGGGCTAGTGATACACAGCATCAAAGAGGAAGTGCATAAAAATCTTAATGTGAGTGCTAAATGTAACTGGAAACAGTTCAATGTTAAAAAGTAAAATGAATGATATTTTAGCTGAATATTAAATAAATTTGTTTTACTGTGTGATTTTTCTTTAGTCTCAACATTACGACATGTGGTTCCGAGACAAACAGCTGATAAGTCTGTTGTTACAAGTGTGTAGGTTACCTAAAGGTGTGGGTAAAGACCAAGATCTTGTCCCAGAAACAGAAAGGTAAGTATTAATTCGAGGACTGTGGAGAGAGGGAGGGCTGGGGGGCTATAGCACCCCAACTATTTTTCGAAATCTATGTGAATTAACTCTCCATGGTTAAGGTGCTCCATGGTCCCTGTAATTTATGTAGTGTGTATTATGAAATATGATGATATTATAGATTAGAAATATTGTACTACTGTCACATGTGGAAATGAAATTTAGTTCCGACTGAAAAAAAGGCATTTAATTTTTGTATGTCTGCTTGTTTCAGAGTAATGGCAGCACTCAATTGTCTTCGATACATCCTTCTAAGTGATCATGATGACAAGGTAAAACAATAAATTTAAGATATACAGTTATTGACTGATTTGAACTGGGTAGAAACCCTGCTTTATCTGATTGAATCTGACAGTATGTTTTCTTTGATGCTGATCAAATGAGCATTGTTTTTTAAGACAACATTATGGAGAAACTACACCATGTTTGAAAAAGAATTTCTTCTGCCTTTGAGAGAAGCCTTGAAAGTCTCAAGATTGAGATATCTATCCATGCAGAATGAAATCAAAGAAGAAAGGAGAACATCAGGTAACCTTTTTAGCTTGAGTGCAATGTTGTCCCATTTCAAACGTGTCATTGGGTTTTGGCTTCCACCAATCAAAGTTTCAACGGTCGAAGACAAAATCCTGGAATCTGCAGTGATCTAGGTTGGGTTTATGAAAAGAAGTTAATGTAATCAATTAATTAACAGTCAGTAAGACTCCTATTTTTTACTTATAGATAAAACAAAGAAGGAAGAAGTAGAATTCAAAGTTACAACACCTGATGGTACATCAATTGATGAAATGTCACTAGAGGAACGACACCAGGTGAGAAGGAGATTTTCAATTTCTTTGCAATAAAACTCCAGTTAATAATATGACTTTTTCTCATTCCAGCAAGTTTGTCACTATTAATATTTAA
This sequence comes from Heteractis magnifica, assembly GCA_011763375.2. NCBI lineage: Eukaryota > Metazoa > Cnidaria > Anthozoa > Actiniaria > Stichodactylidae > Heteractis > Heteractis magnifica. The sequence goes on from JAADYU020088008.1 coordinate 8,051, forward strand.
TCTTCTCTTTTTCACCTCATCTGACTAGGTATTGCAGTCTGGTCTGTATGCCTTGGAAATGATGGAATGCATTCTTGCCCATATCACAGAAATTGTTGATTCAAAAACTTCAAAATAGAGTGGTTTTCTTATGAGTGTGAAACATACACCTACTGATATGCAGTAACACTGAAATGGCCTCCTGTTGTTTCTGTGTGAATCATCTGATCACAATGCATAGTTACAGCAGCAGTACGGCTATAAATTTGCCACATTGTTTCATCTTGTATGAAATCCATGCCATGGATAATTATATTTAATTTGTACATATACCATTAAATGATAATTACAAAAATACAAATTGTATTAATATAAAAATATATCCAAAAGATCCAATGTTAAACTAGTTTTTGGACAGGGGTGGGGGGGTGGATTGACTATAGATTGAGAGGGATGGGGTACATGTAGGATAATGGAAAATGGACTGAATTGTTGTTATTAATAAATATCATTGCTTTACAAAATTTGAATATCTGACCTATACTTTGCCTTTGAATTTGTGGAATTTGTTGTAATCGTCATTGAGAGTGTTAAAGAGTTGGTGTGACCCCTTGTCCAGTACAGTGTGTAAAAGAGCCATTTCATGTTCACCACACATATCAAGCAAACAATACACACCAGGGACCAGTGCTTGCTGGAAAATAACAATTAAACAAACTTTTAAATGATGCTTTTCACTTGAGTAAGGAAAGATGACAGGTTTTTTTAAAGGTAAATGCTAATATTTGAAAGACTCTAAGAACAAATGTTACTTAGTGCAAAATTGAATGAAAGGAATTAAACTTTGCAAACAATCAGGAACTCTAACAGTGAGTGTAGGTCATCCTGTGGGCAATGTGGGCAATGTGTGCAAAAAGTGAAAAATTGTTTTTAAATCTTAGTTTGGAGGTTCTGGTCCAGAGTTCTATTCATTCAGAAAAGTGAAAAATAAAATTATTATAGGCTGTGCCATAACTAACGAAAGCTGGTGAAAATACCAGTGGACCAAATCCACTTAATGGGCATATTTGTTTTGCCATTTCAAACCACCTGTCATTCCCTTGGGTGTTGTTTCTTTGTTTCTCAGTAGCACTTGAGAAGACACGTTAATATGGATGAACCTCAAACAAAGAATCATATTCTCAAGGGAAAGACACATGGTCTCAAATGGGAAAACAGTACGCCCAAGTGGATTTGGTCTATTATGAAGACTATTTTAAAGGAGTTTAATTTGTGCACAGTTAGTATTTATTTTATCAATCAATTTGAAGTTTTTACCTTCATCTGTGCCTGGAGAGAGACTTGTTGTATTAACTGAATGTAATCAGCAATCATGTATGGTGCATACTAAAAAGAACATTTTATTAGTTCTATGCAGTAAGTTCTGAAGCAACATTTCAGCTAATTACAGGGCTATAGCTATGAGAGGGGCCATAACTGTGGCGCAATGGGAGATACAGAAGGGTTGTAACTATGGAAGGGGCAGGGGGTGGGGTGCCTGGGCCCCACCAATAGTTTTCCATCTTAAAAAATATTTTAGCTATATTCTAGCTCTAGCCTAGCTTTTTCGCCCTTAGTTTGGTTTGTCTCCCAGCTGGGTGTGCCATAGCCTCCTCTGCAGGCGTCTCTGTGATGGGACAGAATTGCCTGTGTGGGCTACCTGTGGCTAATAAGTCAACCAAGAGGGACTGAGGGTAAGAAAGACGGCAAGCGGGGAGAGGAGAGATGCCTGCCAAAATCTGACCTCTGTGGACTTGTGATGTCACCCTAAGGACATTTCCTCCCTGCTCCCCTCACTCTCCTCAGTCTCTCTCATGGTATTGCATAGGAAGCCCATGAGGATAACAGAGGAAACAAACCAGTGATGCCTGTGGAGGAGGCTAGGCCTGCCAAAAGAATTGCCTTGTTAAAAATTATTTAACTCATCATTACACAATTATGTACTTGCATATACCTTTGAGAAAGTAGTTTTATGAGTAGCAATTTCCTGGTACAATCTGGGAGAAAAGGAATCAAATGTAAATGACAAACTCATTGACTTTTAAGTTGATGACAATGATGGCTGAATTGGGTGTAATGTTTTTCCATTTCAGATCATGTCATTCCCTTGTGTTTTATCTCATTATTTCTCAGAAATGCTGATGAAGTCCGAGACTTGTTAATACATGTGAACCTCAAACAATTAAGAATCTTATTCCCAAGAGTGAATGATGTGGTCTGAAATGGGAAAACATTACATCCAAAGTAATTAAAGAGGTCTATTATAGCAAAAATTCAAGAGATGATGAGGCGCAACTTAGAACTGAATTATACATTACAATCATGTAATTATCATTATGATCTCATACCTGGCCATTTTCTGTGCACAAACCAGCTTACTCTCTTGTTCTTGTATAGCTTGTGTGGGTTTGTAGTCACAGTGTTGGCCAAGACCCCATAGCAGATCTAGTAGTTTTGCAGTTAATTCAGACATCTAACTATTTGTTGTATGTGCGTATTATGAGTTTCAAAGAGTACTAACATGAGACCATCTTGTATTATTATGTGTGCCCAAACAATTAAGGCATCTCAATCAAAGCAAACTGCCCCCCACCCCCCAATGTACTTATGTAAAACATTTAAGGCACCAGATGGAAACCTATTATGTGTCAACAAAAGATTGCACAGGATGGCATTGATTCTGTATAAGTGCCTTTGTTTGTTTAAGTGTTCTGATACTGGAAGTCTTGACACCTCCATCTAAATTTTATGGGTACATGATGGAAGTTGGTGAAAGTTGCCATGACAAAAAAAAAAAAAAGAAAAAAAGAACAAAGTACTTTTAATTTTTGGCTTTCACACATTCCTGTGGGAATAGAATCACAAAGATGTGGCAGCTATATTGGTCCACCAAACAACAGAAGCTGATAAGAAAATCTTTTTTTAACTGTGCACCAACATGGTCGACACGTAAAAACATGTAAACCATTGAAGACTAGAATGATAAAAAATTAAAAATTTATTTTGATATTCTAAAGGATACTTTTGACACAACTGACAAACACATGGACTGAGTTGTAAACAGCTTCACTTTGATGGAACAAAATGGAGCTCAGGAGACTATAATGAGCTTGAAACAACACTGAAAATCTGGAAAATAAAAAAAGTAATCTCCTATAAATTAGTAGTAAAATATTATAATCATTAAAAGACATAATAGACGTCACAATTTTGTTGGAAAAATAGGAAGATAATCATACTTTTCCTTGTTGTCATTCAGAGGTACAAGTAGACTACCATGGAATGCCAATGTACAATGATGAGGCTGAATATAACTCTGAGAAGATAGATAATGGGAAGAATAGAATATCAAATAAATGAAGTGTTGAAAACAATCATACAATATTGTACAGTTTGCATATTTGGATGGGATTACTCCATCCCATTTTGCAATTAATCTAGGGAAGGGTTATTTTTTCATACTTTGTAAATACTGCTAGTGAGGGTTCATGACTGTATGGCATCAAAGCAACTGATCAAAGATCAGGCATCCATATTGACAATTGACTGTGATCACAATATAATTGTTGATATTAAAAATCTATTATTTAGGTGATGACTGGAATTGATAAACACTTTTCATTGGTTGTTATCAGCACTGGCCAGCTACCAGATAGGGAGGTAGTGTGAAACTTCAAAGAGAATCAAACAATGTAATGTGAGAACCATGAGTGAGATTAAAACTTTCATTTTAAAAATGCATAAATCATATATTAGCTGCCTTACCACTCCTAGAGATAATAATTTAGTCATGACTTCTAATGTAAGAGCACTGAGATCAAAGTTGTTAGAACTGGTATTCATCTGAAGGACTGACTGAAGACCCATGAGAACCTTAAACAAATGGGTGGGAAAAGGAAGGGGAGAATGAAAAAGTGAAACAAATGAAAAAGGCTATACAGTCATGTACAGTGGATTCAGGTTGAGCATTTAACATATTTGTTGCGATTTTAGTAACAATTTAGTTACAATGACCATGACAAACATTTCCATTAAACACTCTATCTGAATCCACTGTAGTAATTGGTATATTAAAAGTATGAGGATGACAGGAATTGAAAACATATGAAATAAAGTGGAAGGAAGAAAGGAAACAATTAATAAACAGGAAATATCAGAAAATGAAAAAAATGGAATCAAACAACATATAATGAAAACAAACAAACAAACAAAAAGGAATTGAACAACAACAAAAATTAAAAGAAATGTTGAGAAATAAAAGTAAGAGAATTATTATGTATTACTAATTAAGTAAGAGGTCTTTAGGGTGTGTCACTTACCTGTGGGAGAACTGGACAAATTTCTTTCTTTTTAAGTTTTGTAAATCGTCCTGACAATATCATAGACCACACCTGAAGACAGGTAAAAATCCTACTGATAGAGCTCTCAGTGAGAGTTTTTGATGTCTGTGGGTAAAAAGAATCAGGTTAAATTAGTGTGACAACTTAAACTAGGATTTACACATGGCATGCTACATGTATATCTTTGATAATTTGTTAGAAATCAACATCCAGGGAGCTTAATTATTCTACTCTACTTTACTTTGTCTGTCTCTAACACACCTTTAGATACTGCATATGCATGTACAGTGTATCCATGAATACAAATGGCTGTGTGCCAAGACCACCTGAGCCTATTTCTGATTAGCAAAAAAGACAGAATCTTACTAACCAGTTCATAACAGAGGCCCTTGAGCAGAATTACAAGAATGTCTGAAGGAGAACCAAGGAATAAAGACAAAACACAGCTCAAGGCACTTTCTCTCAGTTCCTCAATACTGTCTTCTCCAGTACATCCTAGTTGATTCAGAAATCCCAGTAAGGATGCAAGTAAACTGCTATGGAAGTCCTGAGGGAGGTCAAGCTTCAGGTCTTCAAGAGACAGACAAACAACGTCAAGAAAATGGAGACAGGATTTTGTAAGATTTTCTGTAAGATTCTTTCTGCTATCTTTTTGTGGTTGTTGAAGGGAATTTACTGTGAATGTCAGAATGAATGGTAGGATGGGATACCATTGCCAAAGCTGACACTTTTCTTTTGCTTGAGATAGTTTTCTAAAAATAGATAAATTTAGAAACCTAAATGTTAATTAGGAATGAGTGAGAGAATAACTGAAAGAGTAACTGAATGAATAAATGAATGGATGAATGAATGGATGGATGGATGAATGAAAAAATGTATAAACAAATGCATGGATGAATGAATGGATGGATGAATGAATGAATGTATAAATAATGGAATGAATAAATATAAATAAATAAATAAATAAATAAAGTAAGTAAGTAAGTAAGTAAGTAAGTAAGTAAGTAAGTAAGTAAGTAAGTAAGTAAGTAAGTAAGTAAGTAAGTA
>JAADYU020088119.1:0-13450 GCA_011763375.2 Heteractis magnifica
GCTTATTGACCAGAGAATAAATTTTTCCGTATGATGTCATGTATTTTTTTCTTTTTTTTTTTTTTTTTTTTTTTTTTTTTTTTTTTTTTTTCTCGTAAATGTTTATAAAGATTTATTACTCTTTTTTATCAAAATGTTTTAAAAGAAAATTGACGTTAATTTTTCGGCCTCGTTTTTTCTTTCTTTTTTTTTTTTTTTTTTTTTTTGTTGTTGGTCTTTTTGATCTTTTTGTTCTTTTTTGTTTGTTTGTTTGTTTGTTTGTTTGTTGTTGTTTTGTTTTGTTTTTTCCCAAAGAAAATTGACCTTTTTTTCGTCATCTTTCTTTTTTTTTGCTCCCTCTCTCTCTCTCTCTCTTTTTTTTTTTTTCCCTGGTTTCAGCCCTTCTTTTCCTTCAAAGTCCTTTCACTTTTTTCCTTCTTCTCCTTTTTTTTTTTTTTTTCTTCTTCAAGGGCCTTCGTCTTCCTCCTCCTCATCCGGTTCTTCATTATGAACAACTTATTCGTCTTCGTTTCTTCTTCCTTTGCCTTAAGCTTAATTTTTCATTTTCTCAAGTTGTGCGTCTCTCCATTAAACCAGAACAGACCACAATTGCCGAGCAAATGAAAGGAAGTTTTGTATAAACTCTGGAGAAAAATGACCAACATTACGAATAATTACCCAATAATATTTCATTTCTTTGTTTGTTTTCCAGAAAGAGCAATTTAAAAGAAAGAACAAATAGATAGAATCGAAAAAGATAACATTAGCAATATGGCCACACAGCACCACGCAAATTTCTTGTCATAAACAGTTCGGCACACGTCAAATAATCCTGAATTTTCTTTTACAATAACTTCCCTTAAGAAAACAAATGATTCACTTAACAAAAAGAAGCTTATTTTTCAACAATTATTCGCTGTTAAAAATCCATAATCGCGTCGGTAGTTCTCTGTTCTATTGTACTTGCGCGGGACATGATCTTACAAAAGGAAACACACAGAGAAGGCGGTAAAGATAAGACAGTCGCGAATTTGGGGGTTTTTAAGGATAATAGAGGCGGTATGTTACGATACTAATCGAAATGATTGCAGCTTTTAAAGCACTAAATGAAAAATGTATCATGCATGTTGGTTTTTGTTTATTCTAGGCAAATGGGAAAAGAAAGCAAAAACAAAAGCCAGAAGAGAAGGATGAGAAAGGCAGGGAAAAAGAAAAAGGAAAAAGAAACATAGGATAGGCAAGAAAAAACAAAAGAAAAGAAATGCAGGTGAAGAGAAAAGAAAGAGACAAACAGGAAAGTTTCAGTCCTTTACCGATTCCTCTTTCTTTATTATAACACAAGGGTCGGAAGCAAGACTGCTTTCACATTCATCGGCAGGTAGATCGATCGGTGGGGGTCTCCTCGTACATTCACCGTACCGGAATCACCAGTGGGTCTATTAAATGATTTTCATTTTGTTTAAGTTAAACTCCGATTTCTCTGATACAAACTCTGATCATGATCAGTCAGACCGACTTAGTCGTACTCTTTTAGTCCTCATTGAAATGTTTAACTGGAGTTTTCGAGTTGGCTAGCTTGTTTTAATAATCCAGCCACACGCACGAATCTAGAGTGTCAGACTCTCTAGTCCTCTTCCTCCTCCTTTGCATCGATTGCTTTTTCTCCCAGTCACAAAAATAGCTTCAGTTTGGCTTTTTTTTTTTTTTTTTTTTTTTTTCTTCTTCTTCTTCTAGTAGTTTTCTGCCTCCTACCCTTCTCCCTTCTTGTGTTTTCCTTCGACCTTTTCGTCAGTTTTTCTTTTATTCTTTATTCTTTTAACGAACTGATTCCACTCCCTGGTGCTTTTCTCCCAGCTCCTCCTATTTTTTCGTTTTTTCTTTCTTTTTTCTTTGACTTTCCTTCTCCTATTTCTTTAATTAAGCGTTTTTTTCTCTTTTGAGTGCGTGTGAATTTTTTAAATTATTATTTCTATTTTTGGAGTGCCACATCGTTGCCTCGGTACTGAAACAATTATCTCTTAAGCCCCCACATAACTAATTTTCCCACCGAAAAAAAGGATTAAAAACAAATGACGCCCCAATAAGTATTTCCCAATTATATCTGCACTAATAGTTTAATAATATATTTGATCTTTTAAATCCCTAGATCATTAATGTGGTGCAATATGTGAAATCTCGTGTACAATGTTTGACAAATGTATAGAACTGGGTTACAAACAGATTGGCTCATCACTCACCCGAAGTACCTCACTGACATTTTATCACTGACATTATTAAAACTAATTTTAGAACGTTTAATGGAGGCGGCTCAAGAAAGACAAACCATCGCTACCAGCACTTAGGATTCACTATCTGAAAAACTATAATGAATTGGCTCATCATTTACTCAAATGATGATTAAGAATATACGAAAAATCAACACTCTCAGAGTTTCTCATACTCATCCTACAACTATCGATAGTTCTATAATCCATAGCTCATTTGCTTTTCTGTTTCAAGATCTTGCATCATCTGATTTTAGGGAAAAAAGCAAGAACTCGAAAGGCTGAATGTAAAGAATTTTCAGTAACTATAGAGAATGGTCAATATGTAGACGGCCGATCGCTGTACAGATTTTAAGATAAAAGTAATCAATTTAATGTAAAGATTTGCATAATTTTGTCGAATGGTATTGTCAAAAAGGATATAGATGTTGTGACATTTCTTTTTTAGGGAGGATTTTCTCCAAATCTACATTCTGTAGATAGCCACTATCTCTTAGTCTGTATGTCGGCTGTCAAAAGGAGTAAAATAAATTTGCCTTTGGTCAATATGTAGACGGTTTCTGTAGACTGATAACTTAGGGTTCTGAACATTAATTGGCGTTTTTTGTAAAGAGCACGAATCACAAGCTATGAAGCAATAACGTCGTGTTTGCTTAAGAAAAAATGCTAAATTAAAAAGCGGTTCATTGAAATACAGATAAAGATTTGAATTCGAGGCTCGGGTACTGAAATATAAACAGATGGGAAATAAATGTAAGTCAAGGAAATTTTTAATTTATCTTAGAACACTCTAAAATAACGTAAAGGTTCGAACACATTGCATGAAGAAAAACCGCAAAATTCCTGAAAGCCTCCGATAGGGAGAAAAAAATTGAAGGTTTTGAAACCAGACAAGGTCAATATACACTTATTTGCTTTTCTTTGTTTCAATTTAGTTGGTGAAATCGAAAACTAATGAAACCTTGTGACTCGGTATTTGTTTGAGCTCAACGGTTTGTTCTAAAACAATCGCCGACAAATAAAGATATCACCAACGTGGTAATGATGATCTCTAACTGATACAGAAATATTGTATCCTCTGATCATTTTAATCCACTGCCGAATCCCGGCTTACACAATGCTTAAATGTTAGACTCACCGTCGCTCAGCTTAAACTGAAAGCGTGCCAATATGTTAGTGCCTTTTATTTTGGTAATTTAGAGTCATTTTACTAAGATCGGTTACACCACCGTTTGGAATTTCATCACAGCAAAGCTACGGATTAAGGTAATCTTTTTAAGACAATACACAATATCAAAAGTAGCAAAAGAAAAGTGGTTTGTCGAAAAAGATACGTCGAAGTTTGCGTTTTTTGCAGGAAATTGATAGACAAAGCCACAATTCAAGAACTTAAAAGCTTAGGGCGTCTTGACTATTTCTTTCAGGTTCGTTTATGCCTGCCAAGCAGGAAAGAAGGATTCTCTGAAAGACGTCAAACAAATTTTCAACAACCTAATATCGGTTTTAAGGTTATCGAGGATATCTTGAGAAGTCCTCAATGTACTATCCGCTCTACTCGCGTCATATATGACACCTGTGCTTCATCTAATCCTGCTTTCTTACGCATTAGCTTAGCTTAGACCACTAGAACGCAACAGGCGCTTGGTTAAGCAGAGTTTACTGTTCATGTCTTCAGACACTGGAGCGCCAAAAACACGGCGCTAGAGTGGAATGTTTTTTCTTTTTTGATAATTAAAGTATTTGGATTTTGCATCGTATCGTGAGAAAGTTTCTGACAGTTTGTTTTTAAGCTAATGTCATAGCACTTGTAGATTTACGTCAGGCCAGCCCTTGGGTGTTAACGTGAACGTCTTGTCACATGGTTCAGTCACCCGTAATTGGGGTTTTGAGGTTCTGTTCTAATCAATCAATCAGGAAAAATGACATCGAAAGTAATAGCAATAGATGACGTTGATTCTATGGCTTTAATTTTAAACGGAATTCCATTTACTTAATGAAAATATTTTGGAAATAAAATAGAATATTCTAGCATGGTAAAATTCCATGTTGGAAACCATTTAAGTTCAAGAGGTTTCTAGTTTTAAGGCTTATTGCAGCAACTGGAAGACGACTCTTTAAACGCACAACTGCAGTTCTAAAGCGAGTAACTCTCGTTCCTGGACCGGCTTTCATATTCCTCCTCACGTTTGTGACTTTGAGCTGAGAAGAGGTAAGGGTGTCAAAGAGTTTTTGACCGCTGATGTGCTCTTGGTCAGTCGAAGCGAAGAGCTTCTTCGTCCCCTCGACTCACTCAAAGAATACAAACCCTCAGAATAAACAGACGAAACTATTCCTCTTGCACGCTCTCTTTGCTTGCGAAGCATTCGTCGAATAACAGTCCTGAACTGATGGTTGTTCGTCGTGTAGACGATAGGGTCCAGTGCGGCGTTCATGTTGGGAAGGAAGTTCACGAACAGAATCTTCAAAACCTTCCTGCACCAGTCCGGCAAGATGAAAAACAATTCTATCCTGTGCAAACTGATCAATGAAATGATGAAATAAGGACACCAGCATATACAGAAAACACTTAGTAGAATTATGAGGGTTTTGGTCGCCTTGACTTCGAGCAGAGCGATTGAGGATTTCGTTCGTCGTTTACGGGTTTTTTTCGATAGGCCTCGCAGGGATTCTTGCTGCCGCGCGACCCGTGTAGCCTGGACAAGTGCAACTTTAAAGACGAAGAAATACATAAGGAGCATGATTGTCAAGGGCGCGAAGAATCCCAGCACTGAGATGATGGTGAGGAAAATCTTATCATCGCTGCGACATAGTCCATTTTCAACAATAGTTCCTCTTGCTAAATCGGCAGGATCTGGGGACCATTCCACGAGTAATAGACTCGCCAGTATAGCTGAGTACATCCAAAGCAAAGCCAATGTACAGCGAACGCGATTTCGAGTCATTCGCGAGTTGTAAGTCAGAGGAGAGGAAATTTTCAAGTAACGATCGACGCTGATGGCAGCCAAGCTCGCGATGGACGCGGAACAAAAAAGCAAGTCCAGCCAGACCCAAAATCGACACGCGTCAAGACCCAAACTCCAGACGTATTTCTCCAACACGTCGTAGATTCGGAACGGCAGCGCTAGTACAGCAAACAGAAAGTCTGCGGTGGCTAAGCTAACAAGAAAATAATTTGTAGGAACTTGAAGGTTTTTGTGAGTGAATACACAAAAGCCAACGAAGCCGTTCCCTACGCTGGCGACAATCAAGATGAGGATGAGAACTGTAGCTTGCAAACCGATTTCATAGTCTGAAATAACATATACAGAGGTGTTAAAGGTGAGATTCTTGGATTGAAGAGAAGAATTACATGTAATAGTTGTCTCGTTTTCCATTTCTTGTGGTGGTATCGGTTGAAGTCGACTTAATTTCAACTTTGTAAAAATTTATATTGTTCATACACGTTTGTCGAAGACTGATTTTTTCTTTTCGTTTGGGCTTGAGAAATCAGTTGAAGTGAGTCGAGTGGCGGACCCGATCTGGCGTTGGACGCAATGCTGAATGATTCTTCTATTGGACTCCAACCAACTTTAACTGTGCCGGTCTTAAATGCATCGGCGTCAACTTTTCATGTCATCTGGAGAGCCTGCCACTCATCTATATGATATATTTAACCACTGATAGCTGGCACAGTTAGATGGATTCCCTAATTCCGCACAATTCCGGTGCTCGATTGATCTACACTCTGAGGCGGCATCTATTGTAAATTACCATTTTGGAGAGATGACACTCACCGATTGGCTGTTGTGTTCTCTTAGCTGGGCAACAATGACACCCAAATTTGAATTGAGAGACATGGCAACTAGGTGACATGAGGACTTAAAAACACCTCCATCTCCAAAGATCCAATGAAAAAGAATAATAAGACAGCAAAAAGGAAACGTGAATTACAAATGATAATCTCAAGTTGAAAAAAATCTCTTCGATAAGTGTCAATCTATAAAATCGTCCGGTCTATTCTACTTTAATTGACATCTCGATCGGCCAATGTCGCAAACATCTTTACACATCAAATGCTTAGATAGATTGATGTGTAGGATGTATGTTCGGTCTTACATCGCAAAAGATCAATGTACAATTGCCTTAGGTGAAATCTTTGGGTACATTTCAGGTCTTACTTTTAAGGCTCAAGCTAATTTATTATCGCTGACTCATTTTGGTTACGTGTTTAATTCTACCCGGGTCTATAATGATGGCGGGCTAGTTAAAGGCGCAAAACAAAGAGACTACACTGGTTTGTTTTAATAATCTAAGATTTTTCTGACACTGTTAAAAGAACTAGTCAATACAGCTGCAAGATGTATAGTCGAAAAGACGGTCATGTGGTCGTCTCGCTCTTTTCCCGTTCAAAACAACTGAAAAAAATCTGGTTTTGTTTTCAAGAATTTCCGGATTTTTTTTATTCCACTTTGATGGTAAAAAACAGTGAATCAATTATTAAGATCTTCGCAGAAACTCTTAGGTTGATTTTATAAATAACTGGCCTAAAATTACCCGGGGGATCATCGCGAAAGCAAAACACTTATGATACTATCTGAACGATAATAAACATTGAAAGAGTTCTCCCGTCGCCGCTGTCACCAAGTGAGGTTCGAGGATGAGAAAAAAACTACACCTCCTTGAACCACATGATGCACTAAAAATTCAGCTCAACCTGCACTGACTTGAGTAATCATTTTGTTTCAGTCAAGATAGAGTTTCCTTTATTCTCGCTTTTGTGTAAAGTTGAGTGAGAATAGTTATTCACTTAATCTTCTTCTTAAATAAAAACGACACTTCATCTCCCAATACTACTCCAAAACTCCACGCGTTCACTTTAACACTATGAACACATTCTTAAATACAAAGACGCCAAGGCTCGCGTTTGAGGGGAATCCAGACAAGATGTAATTAAGGACGAATATAACCAAAAGGATCAAAAGATTCACGTCAATAATAAGCCTTGATAATGGGAGTTGTCTTTTCTTTCTTTCTTTCTTTCCTTTTTCGTTTGTTATTGTTTTCATCTTTTGATTTTGTCTATTTTTATTCTATCTTAGACCCAGAAATTAACATTTTATCAAGTAATTTTACAGGGAAAACAGCCAAAGTCAAGGGTTCTGGGAAACGAGTCAACAGTAAAATATCATAAAATAAAGATTTCAGCAGATTAAAGTCAATAGTTAATGAATATCATAAGGATTATTTGAGTAGAAGCAGAAAATCTACTTAATCAAAATGACCAAATGAGGGGAAAGATTGCAAAGACTGAAAATAAAATTCATGAAATAATGAAACGAATCATCATGAAACTCAGCTTGAATTCCATCAAGAAATTATTGAAGGATTCGTAATCACGGAAAGTTAAAACAGACTCTTTCTATTCTTTCTATTGAATGTAAACAACTACAGAAGACGTAGATGAATACGAACCACGATTGATTTTAGCTGAAGTTATCTCAGAAAAAAATTTACGTCTGAATTAAGAATATAATAACAGCAGCAGCAGCGACAACGACACTAAAAACAGCTAGCAGCATTAACAACAGCGGCACCGACAGCAATAACAGCAGCGGCAGCAGCAGCAGCAGCAGCAACAACAACAACAACAACAACGACGACGACGACACCAGCAACAGCAACAGCAACATTAACAGCACCAACAACGACATAACGAAGAACAGCAGCAGAGACCTGCCGCAAGTGACAACAACAATATGACGGCAGCACTGGCCATGGCAACAAAAGCAACCACAACCACAACAGCAGCAGCAGCAACAACATTAACAGCACTATACACTGACAACAACCTGACAACATTGACAATAGCACCAGCGCTAGCAACAAAGGAATGACAAATCAATAACACGAATAATCCTCTTGCTGCTAATGATGGCGGATTCTATGTCGCCTTTTATTCCAGGATTATCGTCAAAAAATCTTTTCTAACGCAATCAACAGTGTTTAAGCAAACCAATGCACTAGTCAATTGAAAAATTAACCCCATCCCCGACCCCCGGGGACAGGGCTTCACGTAGTGTTAAACTTAGCACTTTCCCTCGGTCCCCGGAAAAAGATTTGCTGGTAAAATTGTTGAAGTTGTTGCTGGTAAAATTGTTAAAACTGTTGAAGTACGCCTTAAATTCCCCGCCCTGTCCCGGTGGTCGGTGGGTCGGAGGGTTTTCAATTGACTAGTGCATAAGCTACCTTTCTTAACCAAGCACCGTTTCCTAGCAACGGTATCCACCGAATATATTCCATTCAAGGCAATGGCGATACTTGTAGTCGATGTTGTAGTTAGCTAGTATTCATTCTGGCTAATCAATGTCTACAGAAACTCAGTCACCTTGAGTGACCTTTAGCCTTACTTGTATGGTTTGCACGTCGGTACAGTCTTTTAGTTTTGTGTAAAAGGCTTTGTTTAATACAATTAAGTTTATATGCCTTCAAGGATAGCAAAACCCATTATTTATTTGATCTTGACAAAGCTAAGAATATTGTTTTTTTCAAAGAACATTTTTAGTTATGACCAGTTATGACTTTTCTTTTCTTTCCTTTTTTTTTTTTGTTTTTTTTTTTTTTTGTTTGTTTGTTTGTTTCGCACGGCTTCGGTTTTTTAAGGCCGCGAAAAAACGGAATAAGCGCTGGAAAAACGTGACTAGAATTAGTCTTTGGTTGACGAGGATGTTTTAACTATTTATAATTAGAGAAACAATTTTTTCTGTGCATAGTTTAATTCGCTGTCTCGATTACAGTTTGATCCAAGCTTTGTCTTCGCCTTTGAGAAGCTCTCTCTCTCTCTCTCTCTCTCTTTTTTTTTTTTTTTACATTTCCATACGTGATTTTCGTTTTTTGCTTTGTGCGGTAATTTAGCTAAGGGGAAAACGAGGATACCCGAAGGACTGATTTTCTAGATCTTTAATGATTTGCCTTTCCCAAACCAATTAACTAGAGGAAAAGTGGCTCAGTCTTAGCTAGGAGGCTAATGACTTAATGCACGCTTTTTGCAGGCTTTTTGCTTCGGACCAGATATGGATCTGGGTTTTACGTTTGTGGGGAAAAAAAAAGATCTTTTTGAAATTTGCTCGTCTTGAAACATGATAAGGACAGCTAAAAATAAAAATTTAAATTTAAATTTTAAAAAAAATTTAAAAAGAAAAAAAAAAGCGGAAAAGAAAAAATATTTTGAGATAATTGTTTAATTTGAGTGTTTATGTGTATGTGTGGCAGGTTTTCGCAGTGTTCCGGATTGATTTAAGGATTGACATGAGGTTTCTTGACTAGAATCTTTACGTTCGACTGCAAATGAACACTGAAATATGCAATAAATAAGAGGAAATACTCTAAGTGTTTATCAAAATAATGGACGAAAACACTATCAGCCCACATAATAGAATAATGAAGAATGCCAACAGACTGTTGGAAAAGGAAAACTAGATTTGTGACAAGCACTTTTTCAGTAATGGTTTGATCATCTTGGTAAGACTAAAGTTAGCCAAAACAAACACTTTGGGATCATAATCAACTTTTTTTTGCCAGTGCAAAACAACTAAAACTACAAACAATGAGTTGAAAGCTGAACTTCACCCTGCAACTGAAGATACGAAAGGACGATTTATATTCTCTGTATTCTATTTCTGACATGTATATGCACATGTTTTTAAATAAAAAATTGACTATCATTAGAAATCTAATATAAGATAATTTTTAAGGCCTCGTGAAGTAGGCGGACGAAAAAAAAAATGTTTAAGTACCAGCTAGCATGCATGTAAAAGAGCACAAAAAGTTTCTATATCTCGGCTTTTATATCAGACAAGTTAAAGAAATCAAATATCTATAATATCTTGACATATTTTTCCAATAGTTGAGAAGATTTATCGACTAAGTAACGCCATTATCTTCAGCCCAATATGTCTCTTGTTCATTCAATATTTGTAAAGTCGAAAACAATGTTGGTAAAAAGATCTGTACACTATAATATTTAACTTGCACTACAAGCTGTCATTTGTATTTTAAACGTCAATTTTGTGGCAGTATCTTCATCTAGTACAATAATCAGTTCAAGGAAATAAGTTCTTTACTCTTAATCTATTCTCCTTTTACCGGCATTTTCTTGGAGCCTTGACAGACAGTTCTCACGAGTCAAGGCCAAATAAATTCACAAATTCAAAAGCCCTTTCTAAAATTAACAAATATGATGTTAAAATATTAACAATATTTAAACAACTCATGAATAATTAATGAGCAATGACCGGGGAGGTTGTAAATTCAGATACAGAATTGTCTTCATTTGCATAAACTTTAACTTGGATTTTCTCAGCCAAACTTGATTCATTTCGAAAAAAAATCAGTAGAATATGAGAACATACACCTAGACGTTGTTTAAGTAGTCTACAACATTCGCATCCGTGTTGTATCAGATTTACAATCACTCGCCTTCGGAATGAATAAAGATGGTTCTTTCTTTTTTGTTTGTTTGTTTGTTTGTTTCGGTTGTTGTTGTTGTTGTTGTTGTTGTTGTTGTTTTTAGTATTCTGGGTGCCCCCCCAAATTCCTGGGTCCTCGCTACACCCCTGGGCGCGGCCGGGGGTGAAACCAGGCAATTTCGGACAGAAGCATGGAAACTACTGATAGGAAAAACGATGAAATAAAGAAAAAAATTGTATCGACGGGAAACTTAAAAACACAAGAACATCAATCGTACTTGAATCCACACTTAATATGCTGTTTCCACTATTATTTACTATTAGTCAATTCAATAATTTCTCATATTCTTTGCGCTAGTCTAAGTGTACAAAAAAAGAGGCATTCGTAACAGTTTAAGTGCGATATTCTTCGAAAGAATTTAAAACAATTTTCGCTTGTTTTGCAATCAAACTAAAATTAATGAACTTTCTCCGGCTTTGTTTGTCCTTTTATCCGACATTGTTTTAACGTCGTTTCTCGTCTTTTAAGCTTGTTTACATACATTGTTTGTAAATTTGTTTTGTAATTAGCTTTTAAAAATAATGTTTTTTCCCTTTGTTGGTGTTTTTGCAACCATTATTTTTTGTCTTTTAGTGAGTTTCCCCTGGTTAAATGGCGGAGTTTTTCTTCATTCGTTATTCTCTTTTTGTTGTTTTTGAAGTTGTTTTTGGTTTTTGGTTTTGATTTAACGCTCTTTTTCAATTCAGTAATTGTTTTCAAACACACACTTTAACATTTCAAATCGTGAATAACAAACAACGTTGCTTACCAGATATTTCTTTAGAAAATAAAAGTTCAATGATATTTAAGTTTGAACTATTTTGCTTTTTAACTCCAAGAAAGAGAAAAAATGAGTGACTCGATCGGACTGATTCCCCGAGGCCCCCCTGAGTTCAGTTTGCTATGGCTGTCTTTTTTTCTTTTCCTATATTCGAAATGTTCGCTATTCTTAACAACAAATTGTCAATATAAAAAAATGAAAAGGTATAAAGCTTTAGAATCTTGTTACAAGAGCATCATTCTCGAGGCAGCGATATTGAGTGCCCTTGGAAACAATGACAACAATGAACGGCTCGCTTCGAGGACAAACTCATGTTTTCTAATCTTTATCTATTTTCCTTGTTATCCTCAAAAAATATACTACTAAAAAAAGAAAATTAACGTCGGGTTGGACAATTTAGCCAATAGCATGTTTAAAAAAAACCTTATATCATGAGGTATGTTTAGAAACCGATCCTTGTGAGAACCAAACTGGCTAAACAGCGCCATCAGGTTGAAACTTAGGGCGGTAAAAAAATAAAACTGATGGTTTGGGGTTTCAAGAATCTTACTATAATTTCCCAGCACAATTCCAGCCACGCTATTCAGTATGCAGCACTAGAAGAAAGCT
This sequence comes from Heteractis magnifica, assembly GCA_011763375.2. Classification (NCBI taxonomy): domain Eukaryota; kingdom Metazoa; phylum Cnidaria; class Anthozoa; order Actiniaria; family Stichodactylidae; genus Heteractis; species Heteractis magnifica. Next base: position 12,118 of record JAADYU020088119.1, read on the forward strand.
TTTTGAAAAGGGTAGTATATTGTCGCTGGTATCAGTTTTGGATTAATCGTATGTCCAAAGGCAAATTCATCAGTTGAATAGACCCCTTGCAGCAATTTCCAAAGCAGTTCGATTTGGAGGACAAAATAATGGAATATTTTTAGTCTTCGATTCTCAGGAGAGTAAAATTCTATTGTTTGGTCTTCCAAATTGAACTCCGGCCTTTCGGAATTGCTGCAAAGGGTCTTTTATACTTATTTCAAAATGACGGTTGTCGTCGTATAACACAGGTCATTTTAAGACTTGGGTCTGTGTAAATGTAACTGATATTCTGCGAACATTGAGATATTTCCAGTGCTGCTGGGCTAGCGACCAAAAGAAGGCATTTTTAAGCACGTTTAGTTCTTGATATCTGAATTATTTGACCATTATCATGAAGATGGTCTTGGAATCTACTATTATCTATCTTCTTTGGCGACGTCTACCTTTTTGAAATAGCTGTATTTTTCGGCCAAATCGCCGCTTCGAAAATTAAACTGGTAAGGAACATGAAAGGATCATTTTGAATCTGCAACGAGTTGTTAGAGGTTCACCCGGCCCCACCTTGACTTTGCCATTGGTTTCAGGGGCGGATCCAGGGGGGGGACCATTTATGATCGGGAATCGAGCACCAATAATAGTCCTTTCCCAAGATATGGTCGAGTGAGTCCTGTACTTGCCAAAGTCTCGATCTCAGGACGTACCATCGTGCACTGAGCTATGTACTAATCTGATACAATGGACTTCGGGATGATTAAACAATAAAGCAAAGAAGAGTTGTTGATTAAATAATATATAATTTACATAATAACACCACGAAGAAATTGCTACGGTAATGAAATCGAGGCTTTGGCAAGTACAGGACTCACTCAACCATATCTTGGAGGCAAATTAACTGTAAATAGCTCATCTCAGGGGGGGGGTGCGTACCCTTTACACCCCCCTTGGACCCGCCCCTGGGCTTATTCTCGAGACAACAACACTGACACATTGATTTATCTGTATTCGTAATTCTTGGTCAATCAGCTAATTGATGAATTAGGTTAGAATTAGCCAGTATGTGACCGGGTGACTATACTCTCTCTGACACCAAACTACGTATACGAGCGAGTTTTAAAACGAGTGCCAAATAAAATCATACTTCTTTTAAACTAAATGGGTGACATTTGAACTCACCAAACGCCCAAAGGGCTTGACACTTCGAAAGCCAGGAAACATTTTTTTGCCTTAAAACAACTTCAATGGACCTCTTTAGCTTGGGCGTAATGTTTTCCCATTTCAGACCACGTGTCATCCTCTTGGGAATAAGATTCTT
>JAADYU020088230.1:0-13445 GCA_011763375.2 Heteractis magnifica
ATAACTGAGATTGATGCGATAAAACTACCAGTCTGGTTTACTTGTAACCCGTACCTATATCAAATCAAAATGGCTGCATGATTGGTAGGATGCATCGAAATTTATGGCTTGTTTTTTCATCTGAAACTCTGAAATAGTAGGGTCGACTTATACAAAGAGTATATTAAAAATTAACGTTTCTTATCCTGATTTTTGGGGTTGACTTATACACCAAGTCGACTTATACACAAACAAATATGGTAGTCACTTTATAATTAATATACTGTGTTTCTTCATCCTAAAACAAATTTTATTTCACCAAGCTTTTGGGCAGGAAGGCCCATCATCAGGGTACAAGATTGCATGACTGTCATATATATTGAATCAATATATATGACAGTAGCATCAGATGCTAACTGAAAAACGTAGGTTGCACAAGCTCTCTTGAAAAGTGTTTCAAGCACACGCTTATGTTGATAAGCATAAAATGTCAAAGAGATTGTAAATACATTAAAAAAAACTATTCTTAATCAGTGGTAAATAATTATTCAGCAGATTTCTACTGCTGTCCCTGTTAGTAATACAGTAAACTCCCTCTAAGGTGGACACCTTTGGGACCAGCTCTTTTGTCTGCCTTAGAGAGGTGTCTGTCTTGAAGGGAGTTTCATTACAGAGAATAATATATGGTATGGCAATTCAGCTGGGACCAAGCAAAGGTGTCCATGATTAACAGTCATGTAACTCAAGTAATTCAAATTCTATTTCAATGTTTTGTTTTCCTTGTATAGGACATGATGGATAATTCTATTAAACCAACCAAAGAGTCCTTTTTGGCAATGCTGGATTTATTTGCTGACAATGGTGAAGGCCAAAAGCTACTCGATGCTTTAGTTTTGCACAATGATCCAACCATCACTCCATCTTTTAAATGCAATAAAGTCATCATCAAACATTCTAAAGACAATGCTGATATGGTTTCTATAAATGTGGCCAGTGTTTGTGAGATAGCAAAGGAAAGAGATCCAATGCTAGATGTTGAGGTAACTGGGGGAAGCCAACAGACCTCTTTAGCTTGGGCATAATGTTTACCCATTTCAGAACATGTGTCATTCCCTTGAGAACACGATTCTTTGTTTTCCAATAATGCTTGAGAAGATACATTAATATGGATGAGCCTCAAACAAAGAATCATTCTCAAGGGAATGTCATGTGGTCTGAAATGGGTAAACATTACACCCAAGGTGATTAGGTCTATTGGTGATGAATATCATCATTTATAGGTCAATTAAATCTTAATGTTTTGACCTTTGTTTACTTACAGCGTATACCATTATATCAGAAATCCCTAGTGGATTATTGCATTTATGGATTATCCCTAGTAGATAATTACATTTATATAGCATGAAAAGCTATGTATCATGTTTATGTTTATTTCTTGACTGTATTTCTAATCACTAATCTTGCAGACATGGAATGTACTTTTGAGAAACTGTTACTCCGAAAAATTCCATTTAGTAAGTGAAGCTCAACAAGTGTACAGCATGATGAAGAAATACAACATCCCTCTTACAACTGAGGTACAGTATTACTGTTCAGATATTCGATTCCTGAAAGCTTCATTTTTGAAACCTTTATTAAATTACATCAATCATGTGATGAGTCCATATGATGACTCATCACATCAATCATGTGATGAGTCCAGCATTATGAGGTATGATACTCTAAATTCTTTCCAAAGGAATGCAGCATTGTTGAGCTATGCTTTGACGATGGGGGAACAAAGGAAATGTTGGGATTTCTTGGCTCTTAAGATTGACTTTTTTCAAACTTGACCCAACAACAGACAACAAATCCCAACAACACACAACATGCTGTTCAAACATTTCCATCATGTTGAACCCATCAGTATGGACAGATGTTGTTAGCCAACAGTGTTGGGCTAACAGCAACTGTTATGGCAAATCAAAACAACTCAGCTCATGCTGAGTTGTTTTGATTTGCCATGGTTATATTAGGAGTTTTCCCATTAGCTACATGTACTCTTGTGCCCTTTTATAACCCTGATGATGGTCGAAAGCTTGGTTCAAACATTTTGTAATAAAATATTAATGTTTATGCAGATGAAGCAACTTTCCCCCAAATGCTGGGCATGTTTGCATGGGCCATAAAGGACTCCTTGTTGAACTTTGTGCTTTGTTATCATTATTATGTTAATTTTTTAACACATTTCATTCTTTTTTAGGGCTATAATGGTTTAGTGTGTACACTAAGTGAGGCCAATCAAACAATATCTGCAATGGAAGTCTTTAATACCCTTAGCCTTGCTTCTGGTCATTTGAAGGTTAAAGATTACAAACTTTGCATCACTGCTCTGATTGCTGCTCTTATTAGGTCAAAACAGATAGAGGAGCTTGAGAAGGTCGTTCTGTTTGCACTTGAGAATGGTCTTATGGTAAGATGTTGTACTTCTTTCCAAAAGTTTAATCTCTTTTAGTGATGACAATCACATGGAGAACCTTTGCCTGAATGGGCTGGGAATCAGTAGCATGAGGTAAATCTAAATGGGCCATTTGATCTTATGAGGGGAAAGTTCCAAGTATGAGCAAACTAATCAGACACTGATAAGAAGATAATTCAGTATCAGATTTTTTGCCAAAACAATGTTGACAATATTTTTCAAGTTTTATTTTTACAGCATAAGCCAAGAGTCCTTGTTAGTTGTTCCACCTTTTTTCTCTCGGTCACAAATTGTTTCTTTGTAGAGAGAAGTCAAAAAAGTTTGTAGAAACTAAACTTCAAGTCAACTAACTAAAATAGCCACATGCCCTACTGCTGTGATGGACGTTGAATTATGAATTCATTGATGAATTTTGCATGTACTTTGGTTGGTTTCAGATAGAGGAAAAGGCACTGCTTTTAGTTATCACACGAATGGAATTAGAAAAAAAATTTCAAGACATCCATCAGTTGTTCAAAAAGGTACTGTCAATCTAACCACATTTAAATTCTCAGTTGTTTTGACAATGCTAAAGGAATGGTTCAAGCTTAGTGTGCATCTATCAAAATAGATGCATGTGGGAGATTGCTTAAGCATGAAGGAAGTGTAAGAATAGCATGAGGCATAGCCAAGTAAGACTCTAGCTCCTTTAATGCTTAAGCAACCTCCCAAGTGCATCCATTTTATGATGGATGCACAATACATATAAGCATGAAACATTTCTGTTAATCATGAAATGGATCCATCATAGTAAAATTCCTGTAGTAAAATGCAGGATAAATTCAGGATAAATTCTAAGGATTAATTATTTTAGTAGTTTTCTCAAAAATTTATCATTTGTCTGGTAGTAGTCATAGTGAATATTGACTTTTTTCCTTTAGATGCAGAGTACCAAAGAAGAAATCCCTCTATCTTTGTTTAGAAAACTTGTAGCAACACTTGAGAAATGGTCTGAAAACCCAGCAGCTTCACTGGCAGTCTATGCAGCTATGCGAAGAGCATATCCAATAATTCCAGATGCCTCAACACACTCTAAATCTGGTTCTTCAGATGCGCAAAGGTATTTTATTGAAAAGATAAGTAAGAAAATTATCTTGTAGGGTAGGAAGGTTGTATCACTGGTAGTTAATTTTCCCTTTTATTTTTAGAATGTTTTGCATCATATAAATTTTGAATGACTTACAAATCACCATTATCTTTATGTTTTATTCCTTTCCATTGAAATTTTTATTTGGTTATATCTCAGTGACACAGCAGTGAATGTAAACCAGAAGAAAAAGGTGTGTAGATTTTTTATGACAACAGGATGTGCATTTGGGAATGCATGCCGATTTGCACATTCAGCAGCGGAAGCAGCTTCTTGGCAAAATGCACAATCAGGTTTGTATTTGTTGAAATGATTCCTTTGACTACGCACTTGACAGATTTCAGAAATAGTCTTTTCAGGCTATACATGTAAATGGATATTCACATAGGCAAATTTAGGCCTGATTCTTCCAGGATTACAAAAAGCAAATTTTTAAACAAGTGTTTAATGTAGACTCTTGGTAGCAAAGCAGTGATGTTAACCTCTCATTAAATAAAGATTATTATTCTTTAAATTATTAGTTCAATTTGGAGTACAAATAGGATTTTATTCTCCTGACAATCAAACCCTGAGTGTGTTTCTCTCCATTGAAATTGAATGCTTTCTTTTGCAATTGCTGCTAGGGGTCTATATATGTATATCACTAGGCAGGATGTTGTAAGGGAAAAATAGTGTTTTGAAAAGATTTTGCTGTTTAGCTACCTCAGAATTCTTTTTAATTAATGTAAGAAAGACAGATAGAATGAACCACATATTAAACTTTGATTTTTGATTTTGGGATAGAAAATGTAGAAGTGGTGAATAGTGGATCACCAGAAAAGAAGAATCCATTTGTTCTGAGGAGTGCCTCTTTCCCGATAGCAGGACAGCCACCACTTCCAACACAACCACCACTTCTGCCACCAGCTCCATTTCCAATGAGTGTTGCAGCTCCAGCACCATCCCCAGACGTCTTTGCAGCAAGTGGGCCATTTGTGTTAAAAGGTTCAAACCCACTCATAGGCTTCCATTCTACAGCTATTCCAACAGTACCATTCCATATGGGGTTTCCTCAAGCCAGTTTGTTCACCCCTGCTATTCCTAACAGTGGTTCTACAAGCATTCAATCTGATGCAACACTTTCTAACCCTGGAACCATACAGCCAGGAGCAGACCGTCTAAGTTTGGATTTGGGGCCCTCAGCTGCATCTATATCTACCACAGATACACGTGCCTCACAATCTGCTCCTGTTTTGTCAGGCTCTCATACTGATGAAGGGTTTCACTTTCCAGTTAAAACAGAATTGAATTTTTACAAGGCTAAAATAATAGTAAGTCAAGTTACATATGCTATACGTATACCTCATTAACCATATTTCCTTAAACTCCTTGCAAAGTCTAGGAATTTAGAATTCATTCTCAAGTGCACTTGAAAAGCCCTTGAAAATAAAAATGTTGCTAAGAAGTCCTTGAAACTCAATTTTTTCAAAAGTTTTTTTGTGATAGATTTTTAAAAGTACCAGCATTTTCTAAAAACCAAATTGTTTTTGTTTTTGATATTATAATGGTAGAAAGCCACTGAAGAAAAGGATTTGGAAGAACTGGCAAGGCTATATGTGCAAATGAAGAAAGAGCAAGTTCCTGTCAGCAATGAAATGCTCCTTCTGTTCTATAACTGTTTCATTGCATGCAAAGATATTGGAGAATCATTATCAAGTTTTGTAGCAATCATTGATATCCAGCTGGACAATCTAGATGGAGATGAAGATTCAAGCCAGAAGGAGTCCCTGGATTTTGATGATCTTAAGTTTGTTGGTGAACTTGGGGTGGCATTGATGCAACTGTGTAGATCACAAAAGCGACTTGATGAGGGATACTTGGTTCTTCACGTTTTGCATCAGTATGGGGTGAACTACTTTCAATATCCAGGTAACTTTTTAATGCTTATTAAAACATGATCATTTCATTTCATTAATTCTTATTGAAATTACTTTGCACAGAAAGTTGTTGTTTTTGTGCTATATATAACAGAAAAACACCTATTTTGTTGCAACATTTTGATTAGGAAGGACATTCTGACTTGAAATATAGCAAAATTCATGGAATGTAGCAAAATTTAGAATTGAAGACGTTTGTGGGTTTACAGGTTTTTACAGTGCTTTTCATAATTCTGCGACCTACCGACTCCAGACTTCTGGACGACGTCGGGCAATTTTGGCTTCCGTCAATCAAAATAATTACTCAAACTGTTGAAACTTTGATTGACGGAAGCCAAAACGCCCAACGTCGTCCAGAAGTCTGGAGTTGGTAGGTCGCAGAATTATGAAAAGCGCTGTAATAAATGAAAGGAGGGAAAAAAGTAGTCTTCAAGCTATGAGCCATTTTCATTGGTTTCTGAATTACTCATCCATTTTCTGATAACGTATTTAAAATTCAATTTACCACAGCTTCTTTTGTGCCCAATGCTAAAGTCCTTTCTTCCACAAGTATTGCCCTTCTTGCTACGGACATGTGCCTATGCCTTGAAAAGGATCCACAATTTGATGGAGCTGTGGAAGTTCTCAGGGGGTGTAACTATGCAGTGGCTTCGGATGGAGGGTTGCTCTCTTCAGAAGAAGCTGAAAAAAGACGTTTAACTATTGAAAAGTTGGCTGCTCACTATCTCAGTGTTGGTAACTATGCTGTGGTATATGAATTGCTTCAACACGTTGGTGATAAGGATGTCTTTGGGATGACCTCACTTAAATCTATATATAATGAACTCCTTAAGAAGTACATTGCTGAAAAAAAGGTTGATGATGCTGTTGGTGTCATCAGGGAAATGGAGAATGAATTTATTTCAAGGGATCCAGTTGTTCTTAGAGCTCTGGTGACATGCTTGGGCAACATAGGACGATTCGTACAAGCCAGTGAAATATTTAAGAGCAGTTGTTTGCAAGGTGCCTATCCAGCCTTTCCGACAGGTGATGGATTATGGAATGCCACTGTTTGGATCAGCTTCTCGAAGTTTGAAATTCAGTTTTATTTGGAACAGCATTTACAGCTCTTGAACAAACATGTTGAACAACACAGAATTGCAAGTCAGTTGCCCTACGATGAAAAACATTTAAAATCTCTCAGAATAGTCATTACTAAAGAAGAAAATAGCACATCTCACATAACTATTGATGCTGCTAAACAAATGCAAGAAAACATCATTGAGATTCTTTGTAGTGACTTTAATCCTCCCCTCAGCTGTGGAAAATCAGATAAATTTGGGGTAAGATTTAAGTTCACATAGGTATTCTCTTTTGCCTAAAAAAGCTTTGACATGCAATTTCTTTCTATTTTATCTTTTTGGCTTTACAGGAAGTTATTGTAAACCCTCGCAGCTTGAGAAGGTGGTTTTTAGCAAATCCTCCTCCAGAGTTCCAGACCTCTCCTTTTTCAGGGTCAGATGGCAGTACAGAACATCAAAGAAATGTAATAGCCTCAAAAGGAAAACCTGGTATCACTATCAGGGTAGATAATCCTTACCATAATGATCCCAAGACAACTGCACTTTATGATGAATATGAACCGCGTATCAGGCATACTGTTTGTGGACATCTTACAAGATACTTAAGACAAGGCAAAGTCGCCAATAAGGTAAACAAAGAATTCAAAGAATTGTTATTGTTAAGGTGCAGCAAAGAAAATAAAAGTTATAAACTGTAGAATCAGGGAGAAGAAAATTTTAAAATTGATTTTGAGACCATATGCTTTTGCTCAATTCCAATCTTTAGGAAGAGTTTAAAAGGTTTGCACGAGAGCTGACCAAAGACTTTCTTCAAAACTCAAATTTGGAGGATCTCAATAAAGACTACAAGCAAGTCCGTGCAAGAATTGTTACATTTGTAGATAGCTTCTTCGAAAAAAGAACAAACCCAAACAGCTTTTTATTCAGGAATCAAGAGCTATAAGTTCAAGCAAACTTTTGAGTTACAGATATCCATAAATTAAGGGTGTAACTCATACTTCCTGGAGATGATTTTATAAACATTGTTTAGCTCGAGGTTGTCATTGCATGATTGTAGATAGACAAGATTTGAGGACAATTGTGGTAATAGCCATATATCATATTTACAGTGATTCATTTGGATGATAATTGTTGTTAAGAAAGTGTAAGCTGTGACATAAACGTCACATCAGCATCTTTGTTGAGAATGTGATGTTTTGTTATTGAAAAGGCGAAATACATGAAAGCCAGATAAAATTGTGTAGTTTGGTTTTGGATGAGTGAAGGACAATGAAAACTTTATTTGCAAAAGAGAGACTTTTTTATTAATTTTTAGCTAAACAATTTCTTTTAACCAATGGTTGGTAAAATGCTTTTAGTCCCAGTTACTAATGTGCAAACTTTCTTTTTTCTGACAGTCTAAATCATTGGTTGTCATGTCTTACAGAAAACGTCTGCTTTAATTTGAACATCACAAACGGAAACTTAGAAAACATCATTCTAGAACAGCAGCTAATATTTGATAACCCAGTAAAAATCTATTATCAGCCAAAGTAGAGGTGAACTGCATTATTTTAAACAGCACATGATTGCAATTATTGGAAAACCTATATTACAGGTAAAATTGCCCAGTAACTAATTCTCATGAGGCTTACTTGAAATCAAAGTATTTCCCTAAGTAATTCATAATTCAGTGATTCTGCAGAAATAATGTAAATTTTTGGAATAACAGTTTCTGATTTTCTTGCTGTGTAATCTTGTATGCATAATGCTTTTGGGTGTGTCTGTGCGTGCTTTGCTTTGCCATACCTATTACTACTCATATGCTACTACTCAGTGTGCATGTTATTTTAGCTCACAAATGTTGGTAACTTGATGGTCATAAACGTTCTGTGGGCAGTCAATGAGTTGCCTTTTCACCTCTTTTCATCCGTCATTCTGATAAATGCAGTCACGATTGCAGTGGAAGAAACATGAAGCTTTAATAAGTTATTTTTATTTCTAAACGGGAAAACCTTAAAAAAAACTTTGCAATGATTATTTTGTCAGTAACAGAATTATCGTTTATGAATCATGAATGTATTTTTGAAAATGAATGATCACTCTATTTGTCTCAGAAGTATGGTGTTTGTTTATTGTATACTTAATGCAGTAACTTTATTGATGTGGAATACTTTTATACCATATTTGAGTAGTTAAAATGGATGAAAAACTTTAACTTTAAATATATGTTAAATGGCATGATTAATTTGCCTCTTGTCTTTTTCTTTCTTTTTTCCTTTCTTTTTTCTTTTCTTTTTCTTTTTCTCATTTTCCCTTTTTCTCTTTTTTGGTTTGTTTGTAAAAAACCATTATATTATCTTTAAAAAAAGTATTTGAAAAACAATAATATTCACTGTAAAGTGTTCTTTGTAGAATGTATTTTACATCAAATCTTATTTCAATTCTTAGTAGTAATACTGATTCTCCGTTTTATATATATATATAACATAAACTTCTAAATTGTTGGTGAGGTATTTAGTTATCTAATTACAGGTCCTTTCTTTCTTGAAATAATAGAAAAGTAGTAATACTGTGTGACTTACACAGTACCGGTACTTGATATATATTTAATTCTATTTTTTGATGAGGTACAAGCCTTAGTTATCTGTATCTTTTGGCATACTATAAAATTTTAATTCACCATTTTACGCTGTTGAAAAGGGATTTTAAATATTGAAGTTAGTGTTTGGTAGTCATGAAGATGGCCTACAATTGCATTTAAAACCACTGCGAAGTTTTACATCAGTTACAAGCTATGCTACATGAATAGTGATTTTATCACCATGCCACTTTTGTAGCTTTAACAACTTACTAAGACCTAAATCAATGGGGTGGTTTTTGGGAAGACATAGTTGAGCCAGATTTTCTGAACCCTTAAGAAAACTACTTGTTGCAACAATTGTAGTTTGTAGTTTGTAGTTGTGCTGTCCCAGTTTGTGCTGCTAACTGTCCAAAGAAAGTCAACAATTAACTGCACAAGCATTCCCATTAATCCTGCTATGAGAATCTGCACTCACTACTTCAAAGACAATAGCATTAAAGGAAAATGGATTGTTCATAACATTTTCAACGGAAAAAGCTACCAAAGCCGAGACTTACGAGGAAGCTTAACACTGAAAAAGAGGTTCAGCATAAAAACAGTGCTGCCAAGGGAAATACGAAGTAGGGTTCATGCTATTCCTTAAACTCCTTGAAAAGTCTTCTAATTTTTCCCAGTACCTTATTTGTGGCCAAATGCAAAAAGGCTCAACTTTTCCACAATCTACAGAGCACAAAAGACTAAATTCTCAAGAAGAAATTATTCCAGGACTTTTTGTGTAGTATAAAAGGAATAAACTGACAAATCTCCAAGAGAAATTAACGAGCTCGAATTAAGAAACACCTAGTATTTAAAAGGTTATTCTTCATCATAAACATTGTGAAAATTTGCCCAAGTAAATTTTCTAAATAATTCGAAATTATTTCAATTTTCAAATTTTCAAACACTTTTTGCCAAGTTTTATTTTCAAGGCCTTTTCAAAATTAATGAACAATTTATGGTCAGTCCAGCAGTTTGGTACCACATGGCCTTTGTCACTTCCACGTCCTTCACGTCCTTGGTGATGACATAGTCAATAAGATGACATTGATTGGAACATTGATGTGTCTTATTATGGGTGGGTAAGCAGAGTATGGTGTTGGTAATGGTGAGGTCATGTTTGCACATGTCTTCTGTAGAAGGCCATTTGGGTTACACTTGCCCTGTGCTTCCCGATGGCTCCTTCTGAAATCTGGTGGTCAGTTCCTACCTTTGCATTTAACTCCCTGAGATTAAGAAGCTTTTCTGACTGGGGGATGGCTATGATGATGGTCTTATGCTCTTTGTAGAACTTGTCCTTTATGGGTTTGATTCATAGTCTTCACGCACATTTGCCAAAAAAGGTCTGTAATTATTAGCCATGACATGGCTTAAGAGATAAATCGAAATGAAATGGGGTGTGATAGTGGAAGGGAACAGAACTTTCATCCCGATTGCAAGCTAAACCTTACTATTACAAATCTAATATTTAACTCATCTAGGTAGAACCCCTCCTTATGATACTTTATCACTGTTCACAAGCAGGGGGGAAAAAAAATAAATAAAGTAAAATTAGAATAAAATACAGCAAATATGTACTTGTAGTTGCACTTCCTAGATCATGTGTGAATCAACCTCAGATTATGGTAAATTGAGTTATGTTAAGTTGGATTTTTCCCATTAACTTGAGATTTTCATTACGCTCATGTAATTTCCTCTATATCTTTTCCTTGTGTATGAGAGGGTTTAAAAACTGGTCTAGGGCATGAGCCCCTCTCTCTTGCTATATTACAGTATAGCAAAATGTACTAAATTTTTTAATAGCATTATTCATTAATATCAATCACAAGGTACTAAAATGGATACGAAATCTGCATAAATCAAAAAAGGAAGTTTATTAGTGGAGGTTTTACTAAAATGTGGAGTATGAAAAAGTGGAATAAGTAGAGAAAACGATTTTATAATTCCAATTTGTAGAAATATTTCAATAGACCTACCTTTCTCCCAACATGAATAACCCAACAGACATTGTTATTTGATTTTAAATAAAAAGTTATTTCTATGATAGAAACAGTAAAGTTGTCTCAATTATGGTAATGTATGTTACACTTTGAAAAAAAAAAAAAAAAAAAAGAGATATGATAGAAAACAGTTGCAACTGAACTGTTAGAAGCATCAACAACACTTAATGAATGCCAAAATACATAACTAATATACTACTTGTTCCTCTCACTAAAATGTAAACACTTAACTGGTGCCTTAGGCCCAATGGGCTCCTGATAGTACTTAATAGAACATCTGACCAGACTTGAAAGAAGTTTGATCAAGCATTCTTAAAGTCTTTAAACATATCTCATCACATTCAATATTATACTTATTATTATCGCATATTATCCACCCTCTTTAAGGCAATGATAAAACCTGAACCTAGATTAAAACTTGCCCTTTATATCCTTTAAACATTCTCTAAGTAATGTATGTTACAAACAAGAGCTTGGGCATTAAGTAAGTACTTAAAGATCAACTGTTTTCATTTGACTAGTAGCAATCGCTTGTTCGTGTCACATATAAAAACAAGGTTCAAACAATGTCATTTCTTCCAAGTAATGAATCGTTCTTCAATTTGTTCCATCATGAGAGAGGGTACTGAATATAAGGCTCTTGCTGATTTTTCAGCCCTAGTAGGTTGTGCAATGACTCACAGGATGTTTTTGTGTTTGATTCATATCTTGTCGGCTTGCCTAGGCCACTCCAATTTAAGCTCTACATACCTGTTGCTCTTTACTGTCTCCATAAAGTTGACCTGGCAGTCATCGTCGTCATCTTCTGTCACCTGTCCTAAGTTCTATTGATTGTTGTACACTGCTGCCACCCAATCACTCTCTTTTACAGCAATGTGACAGTCTTTAGTTGCAGACAGACTCAGACAGTGCGTTTTCCATGAACAAGAAGTGGTGTACTGCAAATGGACTTTGCAAAGACTTACCTTTGTCAAATTGTGGAAGAAGTCCAATCAGCCTATTGGAATAAGACTATGGTTACATTGCATCCTGTGGTAGCATATTATTGAGAAAATGATGAATCCCCCTAGCCCATAGAAGTTATGTAATTTTCTCAGATGAGCTAGTGCATGACGCCTCCACTGCCATTACATTTCTTTGGCTATTGCTTCTGAAGGTACAAGACATCTTAACTGTTCCCTTGGACTATGTGCATTACTGGACCAACAGTCCTACATCACATTATAGGAACAAAATCATTGTTTGTTCTGTTCAACCACCAGAAAGAGCTTGGTATGTACACAACTTGGAAATACTTTGAGTCAGGGCATGGAAAGGGGCCATGTGATGGAGTAGGAGGTACAGCAAAGCCAACTTGCTGATCAGGCGGTCAGAAGCAATAAAGTGCAAATGGAGAATGTCAAGCAATGTTTTCACTGGGCTTGGAAGGAGAATAGTACATCTTCTTTAACACATGTTTGTGTGGAAGAGCAAAACAGCCAAAGAATGAAGCCAAATTCGGATCAAGCAAGCAGACCTACAGACCATTTAAGGTACCATGCAACTCTATGCAGTAGTTGGCAGGGAAGGTGTCTGTTGGTAAAACGTCATGCTACTGTAACACCTGCCATGGAATAGAGGGTTTCAAGAAAAATGTGACCTACAGGGAGAGTTTCCTTTATCTTGCGTAGTTGCAAATACAGTATATTAATGCACTCAACATGCTTTTGATATTGTGATACCTCATTCTTGAACAGTTCCTGGAACTTTTTGTTTTTCTTTTTTTACTTCCATGCTGACAATCATTATCATCTTTTTCCCATCATCTTGAGTAACACACTTTTATTCGTCGTACTTTATGTTATCATTTTCGGTGGTTTTTAGGATGTCATCTTCTGCCCCTGTGCCTTGTTTCCAATCTCCAAGACCGAGAAAAAACATGGTGGCAAAGGAAAAATTTTCTTGTTTCAAATATCTCATTATGTTTAGTACGTTTTAATAGGCTTTTCTGGCAAATAGATATGTTACAGGTAATATGTTACAGATTTCAAATTTGGACATCAATTATTCCATAGAAAGATCACAGATCTTAATAAAATATTTTTTCAGTGAGTTAGCTATGTAAGCAGTATTATATAACAACCCATGTTTGATATTTGATCAACCAGTTTTGTGGAATGTGGTAATGTATGTTGCATTGAAAAAATGCGACAAACCAGTGCTGTGTATGTAAAAAATAATGTTTCCAAAAGGTCTTGATAGTAGCAAAAAAGATATAACTTGAATAAATACAACAACTTTTTTGAAAGACATGTTTCGGCATGCTT
>JAADYU020088341.1:0-13436 GCA_011763375.2 Heteractis magnifica
TATTAAGTGAATCCTTCAGCCACTAAATGAAAATGTCAGCTCTTAAGTGAACCATGTCAGCCAGGACTATAGCCCGCGGTTTTGATGTGTTTTTGGCCATTTTCACACCTTTTTAAAAAATAGGTAATATTAATCACTCATCCAAATTTGATCATTTTGGGGCGAAAAGCATGGACTACAGCCCATGGTTTGGATGGATTTTGGGCCATTTTCACACCTTTTGAAAAAATAGGAATTATTAATCACCCATTGAAATTTGATCATTTTGAGGCAAAAAGCATGGACTATAGCCTATGCTTTGGATGGAGTTTGGGCCATTTTCACACCTTTGGAAAAATAGGAATTATTAATCACTCATCCAAATTTGATCATTTTAGGGCAAAAAGCATGGACTATAGCCCACGGTTTGGATGGATTTTGGGCCATGTTCACACCTTTTGAAAAATAGGAATTATTAATCAACCATCTAAATTTGATCATTTTGGGGGCAAAAGGGCAGATTGCAAGATATCACTTAGGCAAGTTGTGGGATACCATTCGGGAAGGTTGCGGGATACCATTCGGGCAGGTTGCGGGATACCATTCGGGCAGGTTGCGGGATACCATTGTTGCAATGTTGCAAGTTGCAATGAACATATTTCCTTTTGTATTTCAATGTTTTTACACATATTAGCAAATTGACCAGAGATACGCATTTAGCGCTCTACAGATAATTATCTAGAATTGAGTAATTTTGGTTGAGTGTAATATGAATAAAAAAATCGATCTCGAGTACAATAGACCTCTTTACCTTCGTTGTTTGTTTACCCATTTCAGACCACGTGATGTCACTCTTGGGAATTAATTCTTTCTTATGTTGATAGGTTAACATTTTCATAATAAAAGAACAATTACCAAGAGAATGCCACGTGGTCTGAAATGGGCAATTTGCATACGAAGGTAAAGAGGTCTATTACAAAAATTGTACTCGAGATCGTTCGATTTCCTATACTAATTTTCATTTAATAATAAGTAAAATTACATTTGTAATTCTGATTCAGACACCACTCAAGATACCACTTGGTTCTGATCAATTATGGGTCATTTTCTCCCTTTTTAGAAAACAATAAATTATTTATCACCTAATAAAAAGGGAGGTTTTCAACCATTTTGAGAAGAGTATCGACAATAGCCCGTGGTTTTCATGGATTTTGCTTATTAATATATTTGATATTTGTTTTTATATATAAATATTTATCAGCCATTGTATTGATCTATGTGAAGATATGTAAATAAATCGAATACATAAGAATTAAGCTCCATTCACTAATAAATTATTATAGTAACATATTAACGCAACGCAAGGAAGCTGACCACACGAAGTTATAAAAAGCGAACGATTCAAGCACTTTTTCTTGATGAGATCACCCAACAGGTTTGTAAGAAAAAGTAAATAAATAACTAGATAAACGACAGCAGTCGTTTACTATGTTTTTTAAGCAGTATCGTACATACGATGATAGTCGTCATAGTTTACAAGCGAAGACGTTAGAATGTCTGACGTCGCAACACACGAGCAAGTCTTTCTTGAAAAGTATCCTTGTTGATAAGCTAGCACGCTAGTTTTTGAACAAAGATATTACTTTTGAAAGAAAAACTCATGAAATTTTGTCTTCTACACAAGCAAAAGATCAGAAACCCTGCCCGACATGAAAACTCGCAAAGGACATGCCAGGCTTGAAGATATACCTTTTGATCTATAATATAGATAAAACTATTGTTATATATATCTAGACTGAATATGTCTTAAGTATCACTTCCAATATCAGGAAAATTTAAAGTATTTATAGCATAAGTTTTTTTAAATATAAAATTAATTCAACAACTATTATGAACACTTCTAACGTGAATGACGCACAAAATATAACTGAACATTTACCATTACATCACTTTCGACATTTAGAGCAGATTTCGTATGACTGTTAGCTCGCGGCATGATCGGTGTTGTAAGCATGTCTTGCCGCTACCGTGATGTTTTCTAGAATTTTGAAGTGCCTTGCTGCCTTGACCGTGTCACGATCGTGTTTGTGCCGCGAGCTTTTTACAGTCATACGAAATTTGCTCTAACGTCTCTAATTACTGCAAAGTACGCATCTCTATCTCTCTCTTCTTTTACTTACTCGCTTCTAATTATAAGAACTTATAACAATTATAGTGAAATAAAACTCAAAAAACACACCATTGAAATAAAACTCAATTCAAATTACGAATTGGAAAAAAATTGAAAATGGGAAGAATTTTCTTTAGCTAAGGTAGCATTCACAAAAATTGTTGGAGGGGCAACTTAATGACAACTTCCCTCTATTTGCTCTGTTAAAAAAACAAACTTTTTACAACACACAATTTTGACTCCCATTTTCCCATCAGTCACACCCCCCCACCCCAAACATTTTTTTTGTGAATGCTCCCTTTTTTTAATTGTTTTACTTGTACATTATTTGTACAATAAATTACAATTTACACAAAACACATCTAGAGCATAATTCTACATGTTCTAATTTTTTTCTGCTCATGTATTTTCTGTCCCCCCCCTTAACGATGTAAGTTCCCTGTTTTTGTAAATGAAATTATAATAGTAGAATTATGCTCAAGATGTGAAGGCTCCCTAATATATCAGATTAGCAAAGTTTTCTTCACATGAATAATAACCCAAGCAAATACGTTCTGGAGTCGTTACGCATGTTTCTAACCTACCAATGGTAAGCCGGGGGTAGGCCGGGTCTATGGCGGGGGGTTTGACTTGATGTGGTGTCCTGTAGGCTGGTATTTTGACTGGACACTTGCCTGAGGAAGGAAAAATTTGGAATTAACTTTCAATCCTGCCCACAATTAATAGCATCTGAAGTAAAGCCCAGGGCAGACCAGTTTTCACCACACTTACATTATCGGGGAGGGAATTTTACAGAAAATGTCGAAAGAAAAACAATCCCCGCCATATACCCGGCCTCCCCGCTCCTCTTCCCCGTGTCCCCGCCGGCTTAACATTGATAGGTGCATAACTCTGAATCATTACAGAAATTCTCAGAACCAGCAAAAGGCTTGAAAAATTATGGAACGGACAGAAGTGAAAAAATTACCATTTAACGACGAGGGTAGCGATACCAAGATATCTTCAGACCCTCAGTCATTTTCGTCTCTGTTGGGAGAATTCGCCACTTCCACTAGTGCGCATGGCATAGCCAAGATTTATGCTGCTAAAAGTAACAGCAGGCGCGTGTTGTGGGTGTTGAGTGTTCTTCTGGTTTATTCGGTGTTGTTCTGGATGTGTGCACGGCTGCTGGTACAGTTTATGAACAAACCTGTTCAGTCACGAGTAGAAGTGAGCCAAGAGGAGGTACTAATATTAATGAAAGTAACAAAAAAGCTAAAAATGTTAAAGAATTGGTAAGGTATGGACGCACGGTGACCGAACCATAACATCACCAGCATAAAACAGATTTCGTATGACTTTGAAAAACTAGCGGCACGATCGGTGCCGTAAATGTGTCTTGCCGGGACCGTGATGGTTTCTAGAATTTTGACGTGCCTTGCATGCCTTGACCATGTTCTTGCCGCGAACTTTTCACAGTCATATGAAATCTGCTCTAACGAACCAAAAGCCAAAAGCATCATCTATAGATTCACTTGCAGCTCTCGAGTCTCGAGTGAGGCATGGCCTTTTTCTGTCTTCAGTGGGTATTAGTTAAGACCCTCTCCCCCCCCAAAAAAGTTGATATTTAAAACACAGGTTTGGTTCCACCTCCCTACCCCTTAAAAAAGTAAAACTTTTATTTTTTTCGAAAGGTACATC
The DNA here is from genome assembly GCA_011763375.2 of Heteractis magnifica. Classification (NCBI taxonomy): domain Eukaryota; kingdom Metazoa; phylum Cnidaria; class Anthozoa; order Actiniaria; family Stichodactylidae; genus Heteractis; species Heteractis magnifica. The sequence goes on from JAADYU020088341.1 coordinate 3,830, forward strand.
CATATGAGGAAAAAAAAAAAAAAAAAAAAAAAAAAAGGAAGGAAGGAAGGAAGGGAAGAGCACTGAAGTAAAGAAGAAAAGAGCTTATGAACACATACCTTAACATTAGAGCGGTTTTCGTATGAGTGCGGGAAACGTACGGTAGTAATATACAGCGTACACGGTATGGTATGCTGTAACACTGAAATGGCTTCCCATTGTTTTCGTGTACATCGTCCAATCACAACGCGTAGTGACAGGTACGGTTAAGTACGGTATGGTTGCGAATTTGCCGTGTCGTTTCCCACTCATACGAACTCCGCTCTAACAAATGTTGTTTCCATATCAATTACAGCGACTGGAGTTTCCATCTGTCACCATTTGTAACCTGAATATGCTGAGACAGAACATGCTCACGAAAAATAGGGAACTGTACACCAAGCTAGAAACATATGGAAACTATTCTGATGAAGCCAGGATGTTGACGTATGGCAAATACGGCAACACGGTAAAAAACCCGACACACGATGCGACGTTGCTTGCAGCGGGGAGATCGCACCTTATATCCATCCGTGCTACTGTCGCGCGCGACGTCGCAGAAATAGAAACGAGTTCTACTTTTGCGACGTCGCTGGCGACGTCGCGCGCAACAGTTGCACGGGTAGACACACGGTGCGATTTCCCTTTTGTAAGCAACGTCGCAGGTAACGTCGTATCGTGGGTTCGGGCCTTAAGGGGGATGTCACACGTAGCGGCTTTGCTTGCGACGTCGCTTCAAATTGGTTAGGCGTGGTTTCAAAGTTCTATCTTTACGAAGTTGACGAAAATAAAATTGTCAGCGGTACATCAAAATAATCGCATTTCTTTGGCTGAGATCATCACCCTTTACAACGTTGCAGACATGTTCATACGATGACATGTGTAGGGGCAAAAATAGAACTCGTTTCTACTTCTGGTTTTGTCGACTCTCTCCCTTCCCCAACCCCACGCCCTAATATAGTACTATCAGTAATCAATAATGAAAAGGCATGAAAAATTCAATTTTTTGGTTTAAAGTTGAAAAAAACAAAGAAAAAATGGAGAGGAAGGAAGAAGCACCGTCAAGCTCAAAGAACCTTCAAAAATCAGAAGATTAGACGAGCAAAATCCAAGAAGCAACGGAAACTGTTTGCCGAGGCAGAAATCGATACATCAAATATGGCCACCAAAATGGCTGACAAACTATTACGTAACACTCCAGTCAAGTATTTGAAGAAGATGGGACACCAGTTTCAAGGTTTTGTGGTTGATTGTCGGTGGTCGCATTTCAAGTGTAACACTGGGTAAGATTAACACACTGCATTCTTCCGCCGCGACCCCGCCCACCTATACAGCCAAAGGCATTAGGCAATGAGCACGAGCTGGATTTTCTAGCACAAAGCATGATGGGAAACCGAGTACTCGTGCTATGTTGCATCCAATAATACTTCAACAAAAAGTTTATTCTTATATATTCTGCAAGAAAAAGATAGAGGCTTATAGAAGAAGATATTGGAGTAAAAACTAGCTCAAAGATCTTCTGATTTCTTTGTTTTAATTCCTCTGGACTCGGATTACCATGATGCTTTGTGAACTTTGATGCACATTGCCTAATAGTAGTCTATCGAAGAAATTAATAATCAACTTATCCATCGACTACCATTAGCATAATCAACGTACCAATAGAAACCAATATAACAAACACCTGCATGCCGACTACCATCCAACCCACCTACCGACCGACCAACCAACCAACCCACCCACCCACCAACCGACAACCAACTGACTGTCCGACTGACAACACAACCAAACCTTCAACCAACCAACCTACCAGCCAATCTACTGTTTGACCACAACGCCAAACCACCAACCAACCCACCAACTGACCGACCGATCCACTGACAGACCACTAACCAACCGACCGACATTCTAAAAACCGACCAACCGCACCACCAACCTACCAACTGACAGACCAACCAACCAACCGACCGACCAACCAACCCACCAACCGACAATGCCCTACCAACCACTCAACTAACACCAATTCACCTTGAAGTAAGACAACCAGCCAAATTCACTTTTATTTTGGCAGCTCTTTCAGAAAATTGTGGAAACAGTTTTGGCACTGGAAATATGGCAACTGTTATACGTTTAATTCGGGAATAGCAGCAGATGGTAAAAAAGTGCCTGTCCTTACTGTGGACCGACCAGGGCCTTACGAGGGTAAGTCTGACCAGGGTAATGGACATGACAAGAACCATTACAAAAAATGTTATCTGACAGCCAAGGATGGATGGGTGGGTGGATGGGATGAATGGTGAATAGATGGATAAACAAATGGATGGATGGATGAATGACTGCATGAATGGATGAGCGAATGGATGGATGAATAAATGGGTAGATGAGTGGATAGATCAATGAATGGATGGGTGAAAGAATATATATGGATAAATAAATGGATAGATAGATAGAAAAGGCATGAAATTGTTTCGAGTCTAACACCGAGCACGAAGGGCATCAAAGGACATTTCAATGGTCTTCTTTCGGTTTCATTTAGGTCTGGAATTGTTGTTAGACATCCAACAAAATCTTTACTTACCAACCACAGAAGAAGCAGGAGTCCGTGTGGTCCTGACGGACAAGAGAAAAATGCCTTTTCCGTTTGATGAAGGTTTCAGCGTTCCCACCGGATTCTCCACATCCGTTGGAGTCAGAAGGGTATGTCATGGCTTCCCTAAGTGCAACGTTAAGAGAAGACATTAGAATAGCAAGCCACGTCTGGTACGTGATAATGAACCTTCTCCTAAAGGTTGCGCACTCATCCAAATTCAATAAATTCGACGGACGACAAGCCAGAACAGAAGTTTTCAACAACGGTTATTTAACATTTTCCAATAAAATTGAGCAGAAGTGTTTATTATCTTCTTTAAATATAAAATTTGTTGCATAATATCTTTAGAAAAATCTTGAATCTACGCAAATTTGAGAGGTCTTTTGTAGAATTGTTTGGGTGTGAAAGGAAGACGTAATATGATCTCTGCAAATCCCCTTAGCTTCCGAATGGGCATGGTTTTTGTATACTCAGTATACTTACTTTTTGAAATACAGAGGAGATGTGGGTTGACAATATTTGTTTGTTTTACCAATTTGGTTAGCTATCCTAGTGTTCTACACGTTTTCTCTGCTTGATACACCATTGCACGATTCAGACCTTTTACTTTGGTTTTATTGTGTTCTTCAGGTACAAACTCGACGTGTGGACCCTTTTCGCAATAACAGTTGTGCGTCAGGAACTAACAGTCAGAATTCTGAAGATTTCTACAGAAAAATTTTCAACTCCGACTACTCTGTACTGGTAAATGACTCATGCGGATACTCTGATCCGATAGGTACTGTGGTGTGGTGCAGTGAACTGGTATGGTATGGTATAGTGCGCACTGTTGCGGTATAGTGTGGTGGATTGCACACTGGTGTGGTATGGTATGGTGTAGTGCGCAGTGGGTGGCATGGTATGGTGTAGTTGGCACTGGTGTTGTATGGTGTAGTGCATTGCGCACTGGTGTGGTATGGTATGGTGTAGTGCGAACTGGTGTGGTGTAAAGCAGTGCGAACCGGTGTGGTATGGTGTGACAAGTGAACACTCGTGAGGTGTGTTGCAGTGCGCACCGATGGGGCATAGTGTAGTGCGCAGTGGTGTGGTGTAATACAGTGCCAGCTGCGGTGTGGCCTGATGTGATATAAGAATTCAACTTATTGATATTTCCATATCTTTCCATTTCAGACATGCAGGAATTCATGCCTGGCATCAAAGCAACGTAAAAACTGTAACTGCTCAGAGACTCGCTTCCCGTTTCACGGTTCGCTGTCCTGTCAAACCGAAGAACAAGGTGACATTTAACTACTTCTTTGCAATAGTTTGATGGTCGCCAATCTTCTTGCAACTTTAAGAAGAAAGGAGCGCTTTCCAAACACTAAACTATAAATATTTGCAACAATAAAAACCATTTTTCATCAGATCTGTTCGAGAAAATATCTATTCACGCAACTATATATATTTCTCTCTTTTTTGTTGAATTCCTTTACAGAGAAGTGTTTAGACGAGGTGATTGAACGCTATGAGAAATTAGGATTAGAATGTGCACAGAAATGTCCCCAACCCTGCCTGTAAGTTGTCTGTATTAACTGATATATCATCCTGTTGATATCTAAGATGAACATCGCATTTACGTTATAATCAACAGAAATAACTTGTGATAGAAATATACGGTAAATTCAATAGGAAAATTCGCACTTTAAAAGTCATGGTGCATTTTACTCCTTTAGAGAAAGAAGCACGATAGGACTTAATGATAAAGTTTACAAGATAAGCAAGTAGGATGGAAAGGGAGGAAGGAAGGAAGAAAGAAAGAAAGAAAAAAGAAAGGAAGGAAGGAAAGAAAGAAGGAAAGAAGGAAAGAAAGAAAGGAAAAGAAAAAAGAAAGAAAAAGAAAGGAAGAAAGGAAGGAAGGAAGGAAAAAAGAAAGGAAGAAAGAAAGAAAAAAGAAAGGAAGAAAGGAAGGAAAGAAAGAAGGAAAGAAGGAAAGAAAGAAAGGAAAAGAAAAAAGAAAGAAAAAGAAAGGAAGAAAGGAAGGAAGGAAGGAAAAAAGAAAGGAAGGAAGAAAAAAAGAAAAAAGAGAGAGATGAAGAAATGAGAGGGCAGAAAAGATAATATAGCGGAAAAGACGTCAAATGAAAGTCACATGTTTTGAATAATCACCAGGGACAATCTTTATCGTTACACCATTTCCAGTTCAAAGTGGTCTCGCAAGTATTTGGTAAGTTAGAGTTTCAACATTTCTTTTAAAACTTTTAACAACTGACTTGCTCAGTTGTAACTCTTTTCTGTATGACTTGTTCGCGCGGTTTACTCGTAAAAATATACCTTTAAGCAACAGAAAAAGTCAAAGAAATGTCAGTTGTTTCGAGCCACCAAGCGTGATTTCGCACGAACCCTCGCCTTCATGCATCATTTTTGAGAATCCGGAAGTGGCCTATTGACTTCCCGATATCTGGAATTTTTTCTGAGTAGATTCATGCAGAAGCATGTATGCAATTTATCGTGAGTGTAATTATCACTAACATTTGCTAACAATATGAACTAATGGGCAATTGTAATTGATAATTTCAGAGCAAAATGATTAGAGAGTTTCGTTGGAGATTCAAAAACGACAAAGCTGCTCTTGGGTAAGACAATGAAAATCATTTATCCATTCATTCATTTGTAAATTGATTGATTGATTCATTCATTTATCCACGATTTTGTAGGGAATGGATGTAAAATAGATTAACACGGGAAAGAGTTTTATCATCTATTCAATTACCGAGAACTGGGTTGAAAAAACGAGGCACAGCCAGGTTTTTTAACTGACTTCAAGGTGTTTGGATAGGATGAAACACTCTTTTAAGTGCTCGACCTAGCTTCTCAAACCATGAATAATTCTAGGAGAAAATCAAAGCGAAAGTTGGCCAAATTTTATACTAATTAAGATCACATATCCAAACAACCATCACGGTAGTGTTTCACTTTGTTTTCATTAATTTGTCTTGTATCCAACAGAGAGAATTTCCTTAAGCTTTCGATATTCTATAAGGAATTGTCACAAGAAAAGGTCATCTACAAGGAAGCCTATCTGGTGAGTCATTAAGTATGACTAAAGGTCCAATACACACTAAGGGTTTTGCTCCAGGGTCATTTTGCACAACTACTACACACGAGAGAGCATGCTGCGGGAGCTTGCTGCATGGTGTGGTCATGCTTGCTGATATTTAACAAGTTCTATAATATCAGGGAGTGTGAGCCAGGGGCAAAATCATCATTCTACCTTATACTCTTACAGTTGGAGAATCTTCTGGCAGACATCGGAGGTCAGCTTGGACTTTGGATCGGAGTTTCTATATTGACTGCAGGAGAACTCATCGAACTTAACGACAACTTGGCTACGTTTGTTTGGAGTAAAGGGAAGTTGAAGAGAAAGGAAGAAGAAAAAACAAAAGAGAATTCATTTGTAATGTCATAATAATAAAGTTATCTGTAAAAGTATAAAGCTGAATAATGCGCGCATGCACAACAAGAAGTAGGTAGCTAAACTGCGGGCTCACTGTGCGAGCCTTTTAACAACAACTAAAAACAAACAAATATTATTACTGGATTTATGTGAAAGAGAAAACGATAAAGCACAGGTTAGATTCATTTCTTGAACGTAAAATTATGAAAATTAAGTTAGATATCTTTAAAAAAATACATAACTTAACTTATTTGTCTTCATAAATACTTCTTAATTACTGATAAATTAGCAGTTATTATAATTGCAAAAATTGAGATTAAAATGAAAAAATGTAGCAAAAGCTGAGTGAAGCATGCTTACTGCAGTACGTACACAATGATTACTGACCATGGATACAAAAAACTCAGATAAGCACGATAAATACTCACCAAGAACGATCACTTTTCGTCTGATAAGTGAGTTTTTGACATTGTGACAACATGGCTGCACTGCCAGCTGATGATAACGTAACGGCCTTTCCCTCCCCTCCCTAATTATGGGATTTTACCACCCATAATGCCTTGTGGCGTCGGTGGAAAATCCAATCCAAGATGGCGACTGCCATGGAGTTAGGTAAGAGTTGTGACCTTGATCGAGGTTTTTCCACTCTATATTCTTTCCTTTTCTACATTTTAAAGTGTCCTTCAGGGTCAATTTTTCCTTAAAGAGGAGATTGGAATGCGAAAGGGGGTTTTTCAGGCCAATTGGTGGAGTTTTGAATGTACATTTTCAGCTGTTTTTAGCTACGACTAAAAACCATCGACTGCGTGTTTTCTCTGTGGAATTCAGATTGTTATGAATACAGAGCCTTTGTAGTATTTTATAAGGCTCTTTATTTTATGATCAAGATATCTTCAGACATGACGTACAAGTAAATTTGTTAGATACTGCGCGTACAGTGTACTGTAAAGTCAAATGAAATGAAAAGATTAGACCTCTACATTTTTGAATTGTACAGAACAGACATAAGTTAATATGTATGCTTTCTCATACAACTTCATCATATCCCATCTTTCTATCCATCCATTGTGTTAAATAAAATATATAGCATGTTTTATCTATTACTTAAAATTCTCAAATCATTGCATATGTATTCAGCCTTTCAATCTCAAGTTTTCTTTGTACGTGTAATGTTAGTTCGCAGTTGTAAGTCACTAATGACTCCAAGGAATTCACTGCCAATTCTAAGGACTGCAGTTCAAAGGTATGTTATCCCCTCTGCCAGCTTAACATTGATACAGTAGGTGCATTAGTCAGTTAATAATAACTCTCTATGCAAGGCAGAAGTAAAGCGTGCAATAGTTAGCACTATTTAGTACTATTTATGTTGCATGCTTTTTGTTTTTGTACTCTATTTTGATATCAAAATATCATATTTACTTGAATCATTGGGTGGGGGATTGGAAAAACAGTGGGGATTTTAATCAAAAACTTATGTTACCTTTTTACCAGTAATGATCCTTTTACATTTATCAACCCACTTCTTGTTCATGACAAAAACTTTGAAAATATTTTGGGAATTTCTTTTACAGTGCTCTTGTTGTTAGACATCAAAGCACTACAGCAGTAGCTAAGAAACCACGTGGAAAGCTAGATTCAGCATCAGGTATTGTACAGTTCAATGAAACTACACTGTATACTTTCTGATACCTTGCTTGTTATCTCAAACAATAGACCTTATTCACTTTGAAGTAAATCTCCGCTTCCAGATCATGTCATTCTCTGGAGAAAAAGATTCTTTGTTTGTGTTAAATATATGATATTAATGTACCTTATCACATATAAAACAGAGAGCAGAGAGAAAAAAAGGAAAGAGTAGGAAATGAGAGACAGACGGTAGGCAGAAAAGAGGGAGTGCAGATGAATGAAGGCCTCAGCACAGCCAGATACAGCATTCACCTGCAGGATTTGCAACAGCCTGCCACTTCAGGATTAGGCTGGCCAGTTACAGCAAGCGCTGCAGCTCATAGATGGACCCACTAACCTAAGGCACAGATTCCATTGTCTTCAGAGACAGAGAATGCCATCATATCAAGTATAATTGGTGAATAAAGAAATGTTACTGAAGGGAATGACGTGATCTGATTAGGGAGAACATTACACCCAAGTGAATAAGGTCTATTCACTGGTTATCACAGCAGGTCAAGTTTTTTTGCTACAAATTACTATGGAGATAGAATCATGATAAATGTTTTTATTCTTTTTATTAGAATTTGTTATAACAAAGATCGATGACTTGGTCAACTGGGGAAGAAGAGTGAGTAGAGTATCTCTATAGATTAGAGACAATATTGAAACCCCATCATTTGTCAGATGACTTACAAATGAAAACCATTCTTTTTTCTAGGCTTCTTTATGGCCAATGACCTTTGGTCTTGCTTGCTGTGCAGTTGAGATGATGCATTTTGCTGCCCCAAGGTACTACTGTATAATTTCAAAATTCAATTAAATTGGCTCTCAAGATGATTCAAAATAAATGTATACTGAAAAGCAGGCACAGTGTAACTGATAAACATTACTTCTGTTCAGTAACACTATAATTGTATGGTCATGTACATGCATATTTCTGCCTTCGTGAAGCCATATACTGTATAACGTCATGTCTGTGGAATCCATGTATGTATCCGATACACATATTGGTATAAATTCCCTACCTTTTCTATAAAATTACTGCTACAATTTCTTTTTCTTTAGGTATGACATGGACAGATTTGGTGTTGTCTTCAGAGCAAGCCCAGTAAGTGGTATCATGATGTGATGAGAGTACTTTAAAATCTAATACTATAAATGTAAAACTTCTCTTAAAAAGTAATGAAAGGAAAAAATAGAACTAATGCCTATAACACAAGCACACTGTAACTTTTTGACAGTGTAAATAAAATCAGTTTAGCCTAAAAGTAATTTTGTTGACTTATCCCAACTAGTATTTTTTCTGTCTACAGTTTTTATCGATTCTGTTGTTGTTATATTTTTACAGCGTCAAGCTGATGTCATGATTGTTGCTGGAACTCTGACCAATAAGATGGCTCCAGCACTCAGGAAGGTAAGGATCATTTGCTCATGATGAGGACATTATGGTATGCAGATTGTATAGAATAATGATAGCAATTGTCATCACACATGTACTGTGTAATCATCATCATCACCATCATCATCATCATCATCATCTTCACCAGCATTATTATCTCCAGCAGCAGCATTGCTATTGCTATCACCATCACCATCATTAACATCGTTATCTCTAGCATCATCACCGTTGCTATCACTGTCATCATTATCATCATCATCATCATCATCATCATCATCATCAAGATCAAGATAAACTGTATACCATAAATGTATGTATAATTGATACCAGTGTTTTTGAATACAGGTTTATGATCAGATGCCTGAACCAAGATGGGTGATATCAATGGGAAGGTGAACCAAGATTTTGTTTTACAATATACCTTCTTTCAATTTCCTTATCCTTTCCACTTTCTTTATTGCCTTTCCTCAAGTATGCAGCCTGTGCTAACATTTTAAGA
>JAADYU020088452.1:0-12815 GCA_011763375.2 Heteractis magnifica
AAGAAGAAGAAAATGCACAAACAAAACACTATAGTTCTAAGTCGAGGTTGGGTGTGAAATTTTGTTAAGATCAAGTCCACCCTCGTAAAACGTCACGTGAATACATCTATTTTTCAAAGAGGAGTGTATTTCAACGATTATTGTATATTAATAGACCCGTATATTCAACTTTTTTTACATCATATACTGATGAATATACTGATATATAGTTTATACAAAAGTCATTCATGTGAGTTAACCTTCAAGCTTTGAGAAGGCTATCTACTTTATTGACGAACTATTTTAAGGTAAAAAAAAAACAAACAAACAAAAAACCAAACCAAACCAAACCAAACAAACAACAACAACAACAACAACAACAACAACAAAAAACAAACCCAGATGTTTTGTGTGCTCATGTGTTTTTAAAAAAAAGTATTGTATTGTTTTATATTAATTTTTTAAAGAAACAATTACTACACAATGGCTCAGCGTGAATCTCGAGTAAAAAATTTTATTTTCTTTTTAAATAAAATTTTAATTTTTTATCAAAATATTATTATATTATTGTTTTTTTTCTATGAACAAACCGTAAGGAAAGAGAAAGAGAGGGAGTTTAGGTGTCAAATTGTGTTATTATGAAGTCCATCCTCGTTTCGTGGTCATTCAGGCGAAATCAGAAAAGCTAGCTATTGCACCGTGATCTAGTTAGGGCGGTTCTCTTTGCAGTGAAATTAAAAGCGCTCAGATCCGCGCCGAAAATCAGGTGGTCTAGAACAGCTATCAAATCAGAGCAAAACAATTGTAAGAACTAGAAGTACTTTCTACACACAACAATAATTGACACTTCATTATTCGCTCATCCTTCACGTCCTGATTTCTTTAATATTATCAATCACTCGCGAAGGATTCCAGGGATTTGCGGTGTCATCTCAACCTCGTTAACGGCTCTGAAAAGTCTCATTTTCAAATTTGGGAAAAAGCAATTTGCATTTCACTTAAAACTTAATGAATACCCTTAATGAAAATGAGGTTGATTGGTATCATGTTCAATACTCTCAAAGACTAAGTGATCATATATCAAGGCGCGAAAGTGCCTTTTAACTGGGAATAGCGGAAAATAAAGAGAAAAGAAGAGAAAAACTCAGATAACAAACAGCAAGGCCAGCTGCAGGTGCCATGCTACTAAAAACATGAAGGCGATCAAGATCCCAGAACGCTGAAATACTCCACATATTTTGAAGGTAATCTAAACTTGAAGGGCAACATATAATTCTGAAAGAAGGTATATTTCCCACGTTGCTTAGTGGATCGGGAAATTCAACTTTAAAATTGCGGTTATTTAACGTCTCATTTTCCCGTCAACTCAAAACGATACTCGTACTGCATATTTATATTTTGTAAGGTAGCTTTTAACAGAATTTTGAGCAATGTCCTCTGAACAAACAGCATAACAGAAGATTTAATCTCAATGGTTTATACTTCGTTTCAAGTTTGATATGAGTTTGGCAGCTTTTAAGTAGGAAATTTTGACAACGAACGACAGTTTCCGTGCAGGTAATGTTTTCATATTCTGCATAGCATTTAGACATCAAATTTCACAGCTCTAACCTTCAAAAAGCTAAATTTTTTGTCGAATCCACAAAAAAGTAATTAGAGTCAGTTGATTCTCCAAGGCCTTGTGTTTCGCAGTGATCATATTTAGTCATAGATCGTGTACATGACAGGCATATATTTCAAAAATATCAAAATATCTTAATCCTAAGTGGGCATGCTTTGTGCGAATTTTATATTAAGATCTCTTCACTCGTATTTCTTTCGCTGGTAGATTTATTGTAAACTCCGATATGAATTATACTCGCAATCTTTTGATCGTACTCAAATGTACTCCTTGAATGTACTAGTCCGTACTAGTTCCTGAATGTACTCTTTGAATGTACTAGTTCCTGAATTTACTCTTTCGAATGTACTAGCTCCTGAATGTGCTCTTTGAATGTACTAATCCGTGAATATAATCCCGACTTTTTTTGATTGATTCTCTCCGTACGGCTTTACTGTCTCTCTCACGGCTACTCTCTCTCACCTATTTAGTATAACCCGGTTCACAACATACTTTGAGAAATCGAAAGAAATACTCATTTTAGAAAGATTGTGACATGATGCATAGGGCTGGTAATGCCCTCGAGCCATTTTTCAGGCATCTCGTACTCTGACAAGGACTTCTACTTAACTCTCTACCTTGTATAGTGTGGCCAATTTTAGAAAAAGCTCAAGGGTTTTCGCGTTTGAGTGCTATTTCTATTAACATACCCAAAGATTTCTTATTAATGATATAACTATCGATGAAATACCCATCTTTCGAAAAATTGTTTTCTTCGCATTATGTGAAAATAACGACATCATGGTTTGCACCTTTTACAGCCGAACAAAAAACTATTTGAAAGCAATAAGGTTTGTTCATCGATATTATATATTAAACAGAATATTACATGGGTGCTTGGAGATACGAATTTTATCTTCTCGTGTTGAAAATCTCTCACTCGTTCGCTTCGTTCACCATACAGTGCGTGAGAGATCTTTTCCACACTCGAAGATAAAATTTGTATCTCCGAGCACCCATTTAATATCCACTTTTTTGTCTTCTACTTTTAGTTCTGTGTCATATGCGAAGTTTTAATTATATTTAGCGCGGGATAAACGTTGTGCTCTACTTCCCCAAGACTTCTTTCCAATCTTGTTATTACCACCAGAAGACATGTCCTCCGAGTAACCGAGAAACTGATTCACTCGACTTCTCAGACTCTTCTCAGACTGCCTTTCGTGCCGGACAAACCGTTAGCTGTAAAGCAAAAACAACTGAACGACTAAGATAAACGATCTCTTTTTTCGGACTTGTTTGAACTAAACTACCTCCAACATTGGAAGTTACGCGCTAAAAATTGTTTGGCGGCGAAAAAAGTCAGTTTCCACAAAAAGCCAAAATTAAATATCCTATCCAAGACTTGAAAATGCTCGATAGCGCTGACCTATCCTAGAATTGGGACTCTCTTTAAGGCAATATCGTGGATACCGTAAACCCTGTCCAGTGGAACATCCCCGTAAATCCCCGTATAGGTGACTGATATAAACGAATGCCCACGCCCCCTCCCGGAAGATACCGATTCCTTGGTGAATGCTATATTTTGTAAGAAAAAAAAGTTTCTATGTAATCTAATCTTTATGATATTTGATATGAAAAGAAATACAACGAAGTTCTCAAGATATGGGTGAGTGAGTCCAGTCCTAGCTAAAGCCTCGATTTCATTACCGTAGCAGTTTCTTCCTGGTGTTATTATGTAAATTATACATTGTTTAATCAGCAACTCTTCTTTGCTTTATTGTTTAATTATCCCGAAGTCCATTGTATCAGATTAGTACATAGCTTAGTACACGATGGTGCGTGCTGAAATCGAGGCTTTTGCTAACTCAACTATATCTTGGGAAAGGACTATTCTTTCAGTTGCAGTGACATGATGAATGTTCTGAAGAATTTATCCATGTGCGTATTAATGAAATTTTGAAAGTTAAATGAAAAGTACATTAAAAACGTCTCCGCAAGAGGTAGTATACTAGGCTGAAACATAAAACATAGAAAGAGGAAGAACAAGAGAAAGAAAAAAAGAAAGAAAGAAAGAAAGAAAGAAAGAATAAATCACCTAGTTTTTTATATATGGTAAACATAAGTTTACGAAAATTTCTTTAAACGAAAGCCGCATCAAACGATAGTAACATCCGTAGATAGAATAAATTCTTGAAACTCTTGTTGAAGTGAAATAACAGCTTTAAACTCTGAAGAACTTAACCGCTGTATCTAAGGATGAGAATTCCTGTTTCTTGCTATCTCAGTATGAAAACAACCAGAGAGAAAGAGAGAAATTCTTTTGAAAAGCCTTTCACCTGTACCGAACTTACATGTTTCGATGTAAATACCTGTCCTTAAGTCAGAATGCATTTAATATAAATCTCTTTGAACCAAGCCTGCGAAACCATTTAAATACTACATATGCTGAAAAACACACTGTGGCGAACGCAATTCTAAGTAAAAAGCTTTTATACACCTTGGCTACATTTTGCAAGACACGATGTTTGTTCAACGTGTGGTTTGGGCTTCCAAAAGCACCTTGTTATGATTAATCGCTATGACTTAAGCCGCTTTCAGTATGTAGCACCCAGAATTGACAAAGACAACCGCTTCTTGAATTACCTGTATTACAACTAGAAACTTTTAATTAAAGAATGCAAATTATTCATATGGTAGATTAAGTGAAAGTTGATTACAATTCTCTGCGAGGAGGCAAGTGCTTTGATGAAGTTTCCAGCTTTTAATTATTTTCGTTGTAGCTGGGTTCCTTCAAAGAGGTTATTTCATCCCATTTATATTTCTCAACCTGGGAGGTTTATCGGTTCCCACGGTAACAAACCATGCTTTTGTTTCGAGTACACGTCAAGTACTAAGTTCATAACAGGATCATTAATAGTGTCTTTGTTTTATGAGCACTAAAAGTCAGTTTTCCTTTCCTGAAGAATCTCCTTTCTGGTATAAATTCACTTTTGGCAAATAATTTTATCAAATACTTCATCCTCGTCTCCTCTTCTACCCACAATTTTGTATTTTTTTTAATGTATAAGAGCCAAGTCTCACACTCACACACCACTGGTCCATTCAGTGTATCTGGCACATGTCGATCTTATAGTGCGACCACGGGACTTGTACTTCCTTGACTGTTAGAACGATTAAACATTAATCAGTTCCAAACTCTTTTCTTTACAGCGAAGCAAAAACAAAAGATATGAACTGTCAATAACTAAATATTCAACCTGCTGCAAGATTATATACATAATCAGCTCAAGGTGTACCAGCACGATGTGACAACGTCTACTCAAATTTGATTAGTAATATTAAGAAACATCCAAGCACAAATTCCCTTGGATTTACTGAATTCGTTGTAATTGTTCTTGAAAAATACAGCGTTTTTTGAACGACTCTGTGCAGACGTTTAGTGTTGAATCACGTTTGCTCAGTCACAGGACAGATAGTGTTGAAGTAGTATACCGCACAATGAAAAAGCTTGAAGGACTTGTTCACAAAGATTAGAAGAAAATTCTAGAAGCGACAAAAAGGAGCGAGCTTTTCAATTGGCGGTTTTAAGTATGTCCAACAGCAGTACAAACGATACAAGTTTACAAGCAGAGGAAGGAGAAATGGACCACCGATCACAAATAGCAATAATTCTGCAAGCAGTGTCTTTAGCAGTGATCATGTTCTCTTCCATCTTCGGGAACATTCTTATTCTTCTAGCTATCTACATGAACCGACATCTACGCGAGATTACCAGCGTGTTCATAGCGAATCTCGCTTGTGCGGATCTTCTCCTGGCTGTCGTAGGGATGCCATTCACCTTGACGTCGTCCGTAACGTATGACTGGATTTTCGGACCTTATTGGTGTAAAATCAACGGACTATCGAATTCAGCCTTCTGTATCGCGTCGATGCTCTCGCTAGCAGCTGTTTCTATAGATCGGTACATTGCGATTATAAAACCATTAAAGTACAAACTTATTATGACTCCAAGAACTGTGACAATGATGATCATGTATGTCTGGTTCCAGTCGATTTCCTGCGCGCTCTTGCCCATCTTTGGCTGGTCTAGATATACGTATATCAAGAACGAGTCCATATGTACGGGTGACTGGAGATACAACATTCCCTATACATTGTTCATATTTGCTATTTGTTTCTTTGCTCCTTTTGTTGTCATGGTCTATAGCTATTATCATATACTTAAGACAGCGCGAGAGCACTCGAGAAGGATTGCCGCATCTCGTGTAGGTCAGTTAGGTAACGACCCTCTGCAAACAGCAGTGGCGGTGCCCACGGCTAAGCGCACTGAACGACATGCCCCGCACTTCAGCTTATCGCTTCGTCACAATAAAAACGAGAGCAAAGCAAAGGAAACGAGGTATTTAAGGGACAAAAAGGCCGCCAAAACCTTGCTTATTGTAGTAGGATCGTTTTTACTTTGCTGGTCTCCTCATTTTATTGGCATGACGTGTTTATTATTCCCGTCATGTTCTTGGCCTGATGAATTCTTCGCTACCACGACCTGGTTAGCGATGATGAACAGTGGATGTAATCCTATTATTTATGGCGCCCTAAATCGACGATTTCGCCACAGCTTTATGGACGTCATGTGCTGTGGACGGCTGAAGAAACACCGGGTTGAGAGCGAAGCAGCGATGCAACAACCAAGTTGAAAAGTGGAAAGCTGTTCAGTGCGGCAGACCGCGGTCAAACGTCAGCGCATGCGCGAAATAGGTATATTTGGACTATTAAAAAGGAATCGGGAAGAATAATGGAAAAGTTTTGTGTTGCTAATCTCGTTGATCTTGTGTTTTTCACTGTGAATGTCGTTGAAAAATCTTGCGCAGCCCTGTTGTCCAACCTTGAATGATTTTTTTCCCCTAACCCTGATCCCACACGGAACAGCGTTTTAGCATAGAAGGTATAGTCACCAGAGACATGCCCACATCACGGGGTTTGTCCCTGATCATAGCAAGGGGTTAATCATATATGGTCTAGGGGCCGATTAACCTCTCCCTTCAGGCCTTAAGTCCTACTTGTGGCCGAGCTCCCAGATCATACAGGCCTGGGATAGCGGAGTTGGAGCCGAAAGCTCCAGCTGAACCGTAAAGCCATACGACGCTTCAGCAATCGAGTCTGGAAGTATGGTCCCGAAGTTTTCAATTAATAGAAGTCTAGCAAATCAAGTAGGAGTATCGAAATTTTCGATTGAGTTTTGCACAGAAATGCGTTTCCCTTTGGACCGCCGTTAATAATTTGATAGAAATGTTTGGCGCATGCGCAGGTGTTATTCAGGTGACTGTCCTTTCACGTTTTTTTTGCACCACCGAGTTGCAACAGGCCATGTTAAATTTTGAGAATTCGCAGTCCATCCTGCTGCTCCTATGCAAGTATATTTGCATAGAAGCAGCAGGATCGACCATAGGGAAATTATATATGAAAACTAAATCGCGCGTTATAAAAATGTTCTACTAGTCTTTTACTTGATTTTTCGGTTTTCTCGTGTTACTTAGTGCACCATTTCGGACTTTAGTACAGAAAATAAATAAGATACAATGCTTTTGAATTTAAATTTAAATTTAATTTCCATTTGATCTTTTACCTAAAGAGGGCTCCCTGTGCTTGAACATAGTTGGGAGACAATCAGATAGCCACATTCTTAACGTTTATGGTAAAATTATGTATTTTTAAAATCTCTTTATTATATAATTTTGCTATATATACTGTTACCTCTACATGTTTAGAAACGACTAGTAAGCAGAAATTGCACGTGTGAACTAACTTTACAGTTTTTAAGGGATAGATCAAGGAATAACTCTTTTTTGGGGGTTTGGGTGGGATTCCTGTGGTGGTGGTGGTGGGGGGGGATATCTCTCCCCTCTACCCACATATTTTGACCAACAATATTTGACACAGGAAGTCAGAAACATAATTCACAGTGCATGTTTTAGCTAACAAGGAGCCAACGGCGTTGGTAACGTGCGTCCCTTAACACGATGCGACGTCCCTTGCGACGTTGCTTGCAGCGGGGAAATCGCACCGTGCGTCCACCCGTGCAAACTGTCGCGCGCAACGGTTTTACGGGTGAAACATGGTGCGATTTCCCCGCTGCAAGCAACGTTGCAGCCTTTACTATAATAACTCACGTCCGATATTTCTGTTCGGTGGTTGCACACAATAAAATCTAGGTCGAGGCACGGGGTAAACGAAAGAATGTTGCTCACAGCCTTGATTCAGATCTTATTCAGTGTGCGATCACTTCAACCAAAATATCCAAAATGGGCTACTGTTGTCCAAAATGCCAAAGTTTAATAATCAAGCTCGTTCCTATTGACCAAGGTGTGTCTTTCTCGGCGCCATCGAATTTCCAGTAGTATTGTAGGTGATATAGATGACTTAGCGCGTGAGCACACCACCTCCAGTCCTCGTAACACATTACCTGTGTAGGCGGTGATCAGAAGGACAAGCGAGAGCTACAGTGGGCGTTTTTAACACGTGAATGGGAGGCTAAGTAAGGAGAGGTAGGTGGTGAAAATTCATATGCGATCGCTCCTAAAGAGATAGGATGTTAAGAGAACAAAAAATAAATAAGTGGCCTTTGGTTTACGAGAGTAGCACTTATTACCTTCCAGCTAATATACTTTTGGTATTCATTCTAAGAGTCAAATTGGAATTTAGAAGTTGATTTTTGAAGCGGAATCGGGAAAGCTGAGAATTCTCTATCCGAAAGAGTAATTTCTTAGAGCTATGGCAAGTTGAGATGGTTAAACGACGTTCATTTCGCATTTCAGTTCACTAGCATCTTCAAACTCTGAGAGGAACTTTGTATGTTATCTTTCACTGCACATGAAAACTATTGTGTTCATGCAAAATGCTCCTTAAATTTGATGCAAATGAGCCAAAACGAAATACTTTATGGGTCGTAGGAAAGCAGTGCTTTTTTCACATTGATAAAAACCACTGTTCGTAATAACCACATCCACGTATTTGCACAGGCCTAGCCTCGTTTATAAATAAGTTATTGACAGACACTAGGAAAGTCCGTGGAATTTTTTAAAAAGTGCTTGTGTTGTTCAAAGATCACCTAAGAACTACTGCAGCAAGCGCGCGCTTTTGTTTGCCTTCAAATGTTCCCACTTGAAGTTCGTTTCCAATCTTTTCATGCGTATCATAGGTATGTTTTAACCGCGCCTATAGTGAGTCTAAAGAAGCTTGGGGCTGATATTAATCTGCGGCAAGATAGAGAGACGGCGAGAGAAAGATTTTTTCCGTACGCCTTAATTCCCGCATCGTCAGCCGAGTTACCGTACTACAGCTTCTAGGAACGCTGGCCGTAACCTAGCTACGCTGGCCGTAACCTAGCTACGCTGGCCGTATCCTAGCTCCGCAGGTCATAACCTAGCAATCCACGTTCTCTACTCGTCCAGTTAACCTTCCACAGAAAACTATTTTCTTGAAGCTTTGCCGAAACCGTCTGTTCAGAAAACCATAGATAATAGGATTACATCCACTGTTCATCATCGCTAACCAGGTCGTGGTAGCGAAGAATTCATCAGGCCAAGAACATGACGGGAATAATAAACACGTCATACCAACTATGTGCGGAGTCCAACAGAATAAAAACGTGCCCATGACGAGCAGAAGGGTTTTGGCTGCTTTTTTGTCTTGCGTGAATTTCTTTTCTGCTTTTTGACGTTTAGTTCTTTCTTGGTTGATGGATTTCTCTTGTGCGATGTCTTCTCGATCTGCGTTGGCTTGGGGTTTATCGTCCCGCGTTCTCTGCTGCAGTTCTGTTTCGCCCAAAGCTCCGACGGCCGTCAAAGCAGTTTTTATACGCTTCGAATGATCGTTTGCGGTTTTAAAGATGTGGTAATAACAATAGGTCATGATCATCGCAGGGAAAAAGAAGTTCAGAGCAAAAAGAAATAGTACATACGGTACGTCGGACGGCCAGTCTCCGGTACACATGGACTCGTTACGAACATAGGTGTAACGCGACCAGCCAAATATTGGCAAGATGGCACAAAAGATCGACTGAAACCACACCCATATTATCAAAAGCGCAACCGTCCTTCGAGTCATGATTAAACGGTATTTTAGAGGTTTGGTTATCGCGACGAATCGTTCGACAGAAACGGATGACAGCGACAGCGTCGAAGCAAAACAAAAGATACCATTCGACATTCCATGGAATCGGCACAAGTGCTGGCCGAAAACCCAGTCATACGTTATGGACGACGTCAAGGTGAATGGCATCCCTACGACAGCCAGGAGAAGGTCCGCACAAGCGAGATTCGCTATGAACACACTGGTGATCTCGCGTAGATGTCGGTTCATGTAGATAGCTAGAAGAATAAGAATGTTCCCGAAGATGGAAGAGAACATGATCACTGCTAAGGACAGTGCTTGGACCAGAATTGCCCACGGTGAACGCTTGTCGTGATCCTGGATCCAGTTCGTATGGTTAAGAGAGATGTTCATTGATGGCGTAACATTCATATTTCCCTGTGAAGACAGATAAAAGCCTCGTTATAAAATACGCCTCACAATTTTGGCACCTGTTCTGATTAAAGCTAAATGACCAGGCCTTGCGCTATTCTGAGTTTGTTCTGGCTCGAATTCAGTTCACAGTCTTGCCTTGATTTGGCTTTGAAGTTCTAGAAAAAAAGAGCACTCTCTCTTCACTCAGTCAATGCACGGGCTCTGGTCAAATCAAACGTTTTCGTTCCCAACTTAACATATATAGAGTTTAATCCGATGAATCGTTCCTCATTTGGGCGATGATTTACGTTTTTCCTTCAAAAACGGAAGCAAAAATAAAAAAAGGAGAACAAAACAGATGAAAAACTACGACGATAAATCATGGCCACTAACAAGGCTTGATTAGGCGTAAGGAAGCTCTTTATCCTCAGAGTTTGATGCCCTTATTCATAAAGATTGGTAATGAGGTAGTAATTTTGCCACCTTTGAGCTATCCCTAACATCATTCTATCATACTTGTATATAATGAAGCTGTTTAGGTTCATTAATGCCAAGCACTCGCAGCACGAACCTCGCCCCCCGCTGGAAGAACAACTCGTCAGAAAGACAGACTTTGCCCTGGGGACCATGCAGAAGTCCAGGGTAAGCAAACATGGGATCGAAATAAGTTCTGCACTTATAAGTCCCTTGTAGTCTCACAATCTCGGTACGTTAAGCATTACAAAAACAAACAATTTATCTGATTGAATTAGAATAAAGAAACAATATTGGAAAAACAATTCAGAAAGCACAAGCACAATAGCAAACCTGATGGTAACGATTCAAAAACTCTACAGAAAAAAATCAGTTATTCTTTGATCTTTCTCTCATTAATGATGAAAGTCTTCAAACATATTATAATATCTGGAAATAAAATCTGTAAATTCGCACGTCAAACGAGAATTTACCGTTTTTTTGAATACAGCTCGATTGTGAACTAAAGAAAATCAAATCTGCTGCTTTTGAAAACTCTGAGAATAGAATTCAAATGAAACAAACAAACAAACAAACAAACAAACAAAAAAAAAAAACAAAAAAAATGCGGAGCAAATCACAAGGAAACGAAGGATTAGAAAAGAAAAGCTTTATTTACGTCCAAGACTGAGGACAAAAAGCTTACCTTCACACCATGGCTATTATTCAGAAAATTCAATTCTAACTAAAATACAGGTTTATTTTTTAAATACGTCATTATTTTAGCCCATTTTACTTATTTTAATGAGTCATGCTGCTCTTTTTTTTATTTAAGTTTGGTTTTGGTCGAGTATGGAACCTCTTCTTACTTCAATTTTCATGTGTCAGAATCAACGATAAAAAAATATGGTCGCGTTTTTTCTCTAATTCCATCCCGTTTTATAAATGATATACTCAGCGAAATATTCCGACGTTTTAAGTTTTTTTTCCCATTAATTTTTTTTTTACTTGCCTAAGGGACTTACTTGGTGATCTGAATTGCTTATTGAAATATTTTGAATAAAGTGAAAGACATTTTTAACGTGGTATACAATTTTGGGTTAACTTTGATAGCGACAATATTTGCATAAAATACACACACACCCCTAGAAAATCCGTTTTTGAATTCCGTTTAAGATGAGAACATGATACTAGATCCATAATAAACTGACAGAGAAACATCAAAATTATTTACCAAACAATCCTGTTCCGCTTTCATGGTCCAACAGGGAATCATCGTACAGTTGGATTTTTTATGCTTTAAAAATACTACACGATGCCTGTTGAAATGATTTCAAATGTCCCGATAATTCAAGTTTACTAAACTGAAAATTCAGATATTTTCGCAGGACTTCCCCAACATTGTAAGAGTTTGGAAATCGCAATAGAGACAATCTCACTGAAGGTAATACATAGCAATAATTGAGAGCAAAAAAAAAAAAAAAAATAATAATAATAATAATAATAATAATAAAAACTATTAGTGCCAAACCTACTAGTGACAAATCCACCTGTCTTTAGAGAAATTGGAAATGTGTCGTTATCGCATGCTAGTGTGAAAAACATTTGTTAATTTTCAGAGAATATTCGATTGAATCCTCGATACGTATTGGCTAATATCTAAGACTCCAGCGAGTAAATAAATTCAGCGAAACAAGAAATTGAAAAGCACAGAATTACTTTTGTAGTAACAAGGCTTGTTTATTTTGGCCTTTACAGACGAGTTTTTGGCCAGATAAACACAAGGAAAGACAGAAATTCGATATTTGTTGTTTTTAGAAAAGGAAAAATCTAACAAACGAACAGGAAATGAGATTGAATATCGCAAACGGGGAATAAACTGTCATCTTGGCAGTCAGTGAGAAAATTAATTAAAGGCACAAAATTCTACTATGAATAGATTATTCGTCATTGGCCAGAAAACTCTCTTGGTGAAAAGTAACGTGATATGTCAGGCACATTCGCACTTTTAGTGGGACAGATTTGAATCGTGGGCAAATTCGTAACATAGCCGTACCGTACTCTACCGTGACCGTAACTAGGCGTTATGATTCACACGAAAACATTAGGAAACCATTTCAGTGTTACTGCATACCGTACTGTGTACGTGCTGTAAGTCAGTACCGTTCGTTTCCCATTCATACTAAAACCATTCTAATGGGAAGCCATTTCAGTGTTACTGCATACCGTACTGTGTACGTGCTGTAAGTCAGTACCGTTCGTTTCCCATTCATACTAAAAC
>JAADYU020088563.1:0-13424 GCA_011763375.2 Heteractis magnifica
GATTTACAATCACTCGCCTTCGGCTCGTGTTGTAAATTCTGATACAACACGGCTGCTCATGTTGTAAACACTACTTTTCACGTAGCGTGTTTAATTATGTACATAATTCTGTTTACTTTTGATCAAATGTTTCTAAATTTTACAGAGAATGTATGGGCTTATTGGCGCTTTTGCCACACAGAAATTTGAAAAGCTGATATCTCATTTAATATTGCAGGTAATGAGCTAAAAATTTGGTGGATTACTTATATCAATAAGCTCTTTTAAGTTTTGGACTCAGTTTGCAATTTTCTGAACTTTAAACCGTAATCTAATGAGCAAAATATTGTAAACAGAGGGAAACTGTAAAAAAAATCTGCAACAAAGCTTGGCAACCACGCAGACACCATATCCTGCCATAATTGCCAGGTTACAATTCAACGCATTGCATGCAAGTTCTTCTGGACTCGTTTTGCCCCGCGACCTGACCGTTAACGGAGCGGGCTAGAAACGAGTCCTGGGACTGGACTAGTTGTCTTCTGATGCTCTTTGGAATGGTTACACACGCTCTATATACGGGTCGTTACCGTAGCAACCACTTCTAACTGTAAACCCTTTACCCTCAAAAAAAGTTCTTAAATAGAGCGCTGAGACTAGCTAAAACCGTGAAACAACTTAGTAACTAAATAGCACTAAATAGTACAAAATCCTTTGTTTTCCATTGTTAATTTGTGCTATTTTCATCGTCAGCCATGCGTAACAATAAGTACAAAACTGGGCAAGGTTACATGGAAATTTGCATAATCGGTCAAGCCCACGGTCGCATGAGGTGTACCAGAATTAAGGAGATAACATCTGTGGCTCATTCTAGATGAACGGGCAGACGTCCGGACAACTGAATTTTTTTCCTTTTTTTCCCCTCGCCCACCTTCCCACTCCTCACCTTGCAGTTTGGTGAATGAGTTAGCTCTGTGCTCTTTTAGTGTTGCGGACTCGCATTTTTTCCCATAACTTATTGTGAGCATGGTTGAAGGTGAAAATATATTACTATGCAGCGCCCCCTCACATTTGATGCAAGCCAAAACGAAATGCCTTAAAGGACTTATCTTTAATTAGCAGGGGGAGATGTGGTGCAAATATGGGAAGGGTCATCATTTTTTATGTACCTCAAAAGGTGAGGGGCGTCAAATATTTTGCGAGTGATTTGGGGTAGGCACACATTTTTTGGTGTCCTTCAAGGGGAGGGACTTGATTATTTCTTGCATCTTGTATGGGGAGGGGTCAAAAAAATTATCATAGTAAAAATGGAACGCACCCCTCTCCCCCTGCTAATTTATGATAAGGTCCTAAAGGTGGTAATATACTGACAGGCGACTGACCGACTGCGTACTTGCCTCTAGCGTCCCTTTATTTTTGCTGGCAACCATTTGCGTTATGACGTCACATTTAAGCTTTATAAAACGCTTACTTCAATGTTCTATGCTGTTTTATCAACACGCGGGATGTTGGGAAAACACGACAAAAGTTTTAGGATCACGAGCCGTAGGCGAGTAAATCTAAAGCTTTTCAAGTGTTTTTCCAACATCCCGCGTGTTGATAAAACAGCACAGAACAAGCTTCCACATCCTATTATATCACACGGTCATTAACCAATCAGAGCGCGCGTTATATTGTAGTTATATAAATAATCAATACTGCAAGGAATCATGGTCAAACAACAGTAAAAGAAAACTCGTAAGCAGATGTGTTGACAAACCGCAGTTTTTTCCCTGAAACATTTCTGTTTCTAAAACATTTTCGGGTTTTTTATTTGATTTCACTTCTGAGGAGTCTTGGGGTGCATGTGACGTCATAATTTTGGTTGGATTGACGTTAACAAAAGATTTGCCCTTGGCTCCTTTAGTGTTAGCTCATGGCGGCCATGCCTTTCGTTCTCTATATCTCATGGGAAACATGCATCCCAAGAAGAGCAACAAGCTAAGAAACTAAAACCTCTAAGGCTATTCAACTGATATGGCGGCTGACATCATATGCGAACCAAGAATATCGCACGTCTCTTGATAGGCTTCGAAATTGATAAATGGAGACAATCTACAACAGATTCTCCAAATCTTGATTCTCTTTCGCTTAATTGGATTGGTAGAGTTAGTGGGTAGGCGCTGCGCCCGTGCGTATTTACCGAAGTCAAAGTTCACGCGAGTACAAACTAATTAATAGGCCATTCGCACAAACAGGTCACGTGACCACAACCTCCTTAAATCAGGCACCAGTGTAATAAACTCCAGAAATGGAAAGAGCATCTCGATGTTAGTAAGAAGGTGAAATTTCAGCCGAAAATGTTTGAAACAGGAGAAATGGCACGAAATATAAAGTTGAATGTTTTCCAAGAGTTTGTATGGAAAAACAATTTTCCCATACAAATCCTAATAAAATTTTCAATTTTATATTTCATGCCATTTCTCCTGTGTCATTTCGAGTTGAAACTTCATCTTCTTACTAATATCGAGATGCTCTTTCCATTTCTGGAGTTAATTTTGACACTGGAGCTTGATCTAAGGGGGTTGTGGTCACGTGATCTGTTTGTGCAAATGGCCTATTCCTTCCCTTTTGTGTTCTGCCCAAAATGACAACAGTAATACACAAGACGTTATAGCTAGTAATTCATATTTTAAAGTATTTTCCATGTCTTTACAATATAATATATTCCTCTGAGCTTTATAACTTTGTTTACTTTACTCAACAAATAGAGCAGAATTTTTTGACGATACTACCCTGGGATCCAGAGGCTATTTATTCTCGCTTCGGCTTTCGTCCGAAATCGGATAGTGAATAAAACTTCTGGGTATTCCAGGGTACGAGGAAACATAAGGTTGACTCTCGAATGGCTTCCACATTCAACTAATGTGATTGGATGGCTTGTGTATCCTCATTTTTGATTGGTCCTAAGAAAAAGCCATTTGAAAGTCAGAGCATATTTTCTAATCTGCTCTAAGACATTTGGTAGTTTCTTTTTTAACCGACTTGCCACGGAATAGAACTTTTGACTTTACACGAACCTCAGAAATATCGAATAACTCTACCTTTTGAGATCAACTTTTACGATGTCAAATTGTAACACCTCGTCCTGCTAGCTTGATAAGGGCTAATAACCGGACTACACGGCTCATGTTATGTACAAAGTAGGATCGACATCTAGTAAACGATGTGCCGCACGATAGTCGAAATGTTGTGGAAGTGTTATTTGTAAGATCAAAATCTACATGTAAACTTCTGGAGTATCAACAGTGTCGCCCGTTAAAATGCAATGAGAAGGTAATTTTTTCGTCAATATTTTGGCGGGACACAAGGCTACCAAGCGACAAAAGTCGATGGTATACATAAATTTTTACCCCAAGTTTCTAGGACCATTAAACTTTTTTTTTTTTTTTTTTTTTTTTTTTTTTTGAACGAGTTCAATATGAAAACGAAAAAGTTGATCAAACAATTTATCCCGTGCGCACAGCGCACAACTATGTACACATATCCTGTTTACTGATCGCTCGCTTTCCTTCGTGCGATAAGTAAACTAGAACATATTTTTTACATGCACGGACCCTTATCACAAAGTGGCTATTTGGAGTCTTGCACAACTTGGTCATAACTTTGATGAACGGTCTACCATTTTGTTCAGTGTTGTCGTTCAAGATAAGATAGTCACTGAGAGAGACGAGTCCATGGTTCTATTGGTAGAGCTCAAGATGCATCGTGGGAAACCGTACTCTATAGACCCTGGTATTCACGTGACCATTACGAACTGTACGTTCGTTGACACTGACTCTCCCTTTTTGAAATTCAAATTCAAAGACTGGGGCCGAGTACACCTGCATAAAATCATGGGAATGTAACTGATAGCACGGAATGTCATAAACTTCATCATCAAAACAGTTTTTCCATGTTGAAACCATTACAGTTTAGTTTGCAAAACCGGAAGTTACGTCAATTAGAAATCTTTCTTGTTCCTTTACTTTCCCCCATGATTCCATGCGGAATAAACTCATTACCAGTCTTCCCATTCCCCGATTGAGAGAAAGATTGAAATTTTTGTGATTTTGAAATACGAATCAAATCACAACTTTACTTTAAAATTTCGGCGGGGGAGAGGTGGAGGGTTGGGAACCAGGTTTACCCATGATGCATAGAGCATACCAGACTCTTACCAACATTTCTACTCTAGCACGCTTCCTAGTCTATCTCTTTGCACCCCTTGACGAATATCCCTTTACCAAAGCCTTAACATTTAACCCTCATAACATACTATTAAATAGTATCCAAAGTACAGGTATTCACTTTAAGTTAATTCAGGCAGGTACCACACATCGAGAATCCGGTGTGACCAGTGGAATGAGTCATATTCAGCTCCATTTTTGGAGCAAATTTGTTGGCTCATTTCAGTTCCTATTTAGAAATCAGCTTTCAGCTTTACCAGACGACCACCTTCGTTCCTCCCAGACCACTTGATGGCGATTTAGAAGATGTTTTTTCAAATTGTGTGGGATAATAAACTTGGCGCCACAGAGATCGCATTGGTAAGGGCGTTCTCCCGTGTGACAGCGCACGTGCGCTTTTAGAACATTAGATCGCGCAAACGTTTTCCCGCAATAGACGCATTTAAATGGCTTGACCTTCTGATGTATTGCCATGTGTTGGTTAAGATTGCCGCTTAAGTTAAATCCCCATCCACATATTTTACACTTATAAGGTCTTTCTCCGCTGTGTGATCGTTTATGTCGCTCAAGAGCGGCTGACGTGTCGAATTCTTTTTGACATTGTTCACATCGAAATGCCACTCCATCGCCTGTTGTCCGTGGGTAATTGGGTGGATACGGTGTTAAACTACTATGCAATCCCGTAGATATACCGGGAGTACCCGGGTGCATAGGAGGCATCCCCGATACCCCATCATTTTCCATTAATCCCCGCACGGAACTAGTCGAAAGAAAATTCGAAGATTCAGTTTCTAAAGAATTAGAAGCGCGCCCACTGGCTCCTTCATTGGTTGCCATGAGAACGCCATTGGATTCCGCATTGTTACACGAACCACCGCTGGACGGGCTATTGTTTCGGTCTAGCGGCTCAGCCTTGACTCGTACAGTGTTTTCTAGCCTCACAATAGCCGTAGGAAACTGTAACGCAGGGTCATTCTCTTCATTCTCATCGTCGGATCGATAATTCTCCGGGACAACTTCGTTACGACTTCGGCTGGGATAATGAGAACCATTGCCGTCCGTTGCTTCTACGTGTTCTATCCTTATATTGCTATTACGAAATATTTGCCTATTGTCAGACAAACTTGCGATTCCGCTCTGTGTCGCGGTCATGCCTGTGTCGGAGTCATTACCTGCGGAAAAACTCTCCTTTTCATCGCTGTCTACCATCACGGCATGGCCATCACCTTCCTCGAGGCTCGAGTCGTGCTCGGGAGAACTACCATCAGACCGCTGGTTGTGATAAATAGGGTGCCCATCATGGCCACTTTGCTCCCAGGACGGTGAACTAGACTCGTGTATTTTTTGATGACAGTTTGGAGGCTGGAGTAATCGACCTCGTTCGTCCTTGGGTGGAGATGGAGTTCCTTCCGAAGAAAGTCGTCCATTATCGTGTCCATTACCGGCAGTACTATCACAAACAACTACAGAACTGGTTTCATCTGTACCTATCCGCTGCGCGTCGTCAGAATTAGTTCTAGTGGTCCTAGTAATTGGTTTAGGATATAGAAACTTCTTGACGTTAATTCCAGGCGATTCGGTCGCATTGTCTGGTACAACTAAAGTGATTTTCCGAGGATAGGCAGTCTTATGACTGGATCTTTTTCGCCTTGAGGGCGTCGACACGGGTTTAAGAGTTAAGGGACTCTTCCTAGGGACTATATTTGTATAGGTTCCTTGAGGAACGCCACCGATTGCACCTAAATTTGCATTAGACATAACATTACTAATAACAGGCGAAGCATAAGACATCGGAGTGGTCACATGCATAAGTGTAGTCTTTGACGAGTTTGCTGACGAAATAGCCACGTGACTAGCTGTGTGGTTCTGTAATAATTGATTAACAGGTGCGTATGTTAGACCAGTGGTATTTACTGGCCAGCCTGCTGGGATGACTGTTGCACCGTGTACCTGGCCGTTAGGTCCCATTGTAATAATCGGCTGGCCCACTTGATAATCTTGTATTCGTTGGCTAGGTTTGGGTTGTTCTGTTGAAAGATAAAAACATACGCATACAAAAAGACCATGTGATGTAATAAAAGGTGAAGATGTCTTATCACTAGCAACAGCCCGCGCAAATTATCTGTGAACTGATGCAGTTGATAACACTATTGGCTATTTTTATCAATAAGAGGACAGACAGAAATGTTGTCGCCAAAGAGCAAGCTCCCTTACCGTTGCTGTTTTTATCACTAAAAACAAGTAGATTTTTTCGTTGTTCATCTGTTTTTTATGTGTCTGTCCTCTTATTGATAATAAATTTCATCATCACATCGTCATAGTAGTCTGCGGATCCACTCGGCTACACCTCGTGAATCCACACTACTTTGACGATGTGATGACGCAATTTCTCATCAATAAGACAGACATATAAAAACCAGGTGTCAATTTGTTAAAATGCAAGGAATCGAAAAGTTTTCTTGTGCTTGCGCTTGCGTTTTACCAGTTTAACGAAAGCCAATACTTCTTCAAAACCACATGACATGAAAATCAAAATTACAGCTTATTTATCTTATTTCTCTCGTGCAGGGAGTTACCGTTCAACTCATACGTGAACTGGTGTTTGCGTTCACAAGCAAGCAGATGAACGTAAAGGGAGCTACTAAAACCTATTTTGCTCCACTAGAGAAAAAAGAATATAGAGGCTGTTTCTTATACTGGAAACGAAGCTGGCAGAAAACTCGACAAACACGTGGCGCAGGAATCCTGACTTTGACGCGCTCCTGTATCGTTGCATGCTGATGGGACGAACAGCTTTCAAATTCTTTTACAGAGCTTGTCCATAGGTCTTTTCTGGAGGTAGACAAACAAGGTGCATTGTGGTCTAGCTTCGGTACAAACAACACCATATAAGGCATGATGAACAATAGATGTTTGTACCGAAGACATAATGCACCATGTTTACTATCTCAGAGAAGCTCTATGGGCCTTCGCAATTTTTACGGCAGGTATTTCTTAATAATAAACCTCAAAATTAAAGAGGGGGAAGCCTGTGGTAGAATTTGGTTTGGTCAAATAAGACTCACCGAAAGCAACAATGTCATATTTGTCTTGTGATAATGTAGACTTGTCTAAAGTTACTAGACATGGTAGAGATTCATCTGTCCTTGGTCTAAGGGCTGCTACAACTGTTCCTTTGTTTTTAGGGTCTGCATTGTAAAGCATCTTTATGACACTGAGAGGCGTCCCTTTTTCCACTCGTAGAACAGGTTTTCCATCTTTGTACAACAGAACCTGGAACACATAACAGATTGTATTTATTTGCATGTGATGCTTGATTACGCGTCGAGAGAGACTAGGACTGACGCTGTACGGGGAAATACCTCATGTATTTTGCGCTTTCAGATCCTTCTGCCCTGTAAGTACAAAAGCCCGGGAAGACTACAAAAAGTGCCATCTACACTGGTTTCTTATTCTCGACTTTGAGAGGCACTTTGCATAAATACAATAGCTTGTTATCCTTCACTGCACATGAAAAATTATTGAGTTCATGCAAACCAGCTGAGCGAACAACTACTTGCGCAAAGCATCAATCATCATCATCATCATCATCATCATCACTATTTGTTTTGAAACTCATTTCTCGCGTGGTTTTTAGAGAATATACAGATAAATTTTCACTCTCTTTAATAATTTTGGACTTACTAGAACTCAGAATATGCCGGATTAAATTGTCCAAAGCTTTCAGGTAGAAAAAATTGCTTGAACATAGGACCGGCCATGAAAAATCACAATGGACTATGATTGGTTAGAAAAACCAGTTCCACTCAGCTTGAAGTGCCCCTCAAATTTGATTCAATTGAGCCAAAACGAATGACCAGCAAAACATCAAAATTAAACATATTAGCTAGTCACATGATAAAAATTGTCTTTTTAACATTATCTCGGTTGGAAATTTCATTTAAAATCGTGTTTATCAGAAAATGGCGGGAAATATCACGTGACATTTCCGTGCCTATTGCCACGACACGAACATAATAGATGTAGATCAAACAACATTTGAAAAGTTCACTGCTCCATAAACTAATTGTACGTCAGAGGACTCAAATAGCCCTTTATTGGCTATTCGACTGATTCCACTAATCCCCGCTCAATTAGTTTTCGTTGATGTCCAATTTGTAGCAAATATTCATTCAAAAACACCGTTTTTCGAAGCTTTGTTAATAAAACTGAAAGAGTCACGCCTCGTATTTTGGAGCTGATTTTTCTAACCGTTATCAACGAGAAGCAAGAATGACAACTTTTATAAATTCAACACAATGTTCTAAGCTCGTTAGTTCCAGTACTTGAGTGCCGAAATTTGTAAAGTTTACAGAAAAAACGTGTTCGGGATTAAAGTGGGATTACCCGTTGTCATTTTAATCGAATAATACTCGACATCTGACAATGACTTCAAATCCTATAGACAGTACTCATCAGCTGCTTTTACACATGAGGTTTTCGGATAATCTCTTTAGGTAAAGATAGATCTAGTGATCTGGCGGATGTTTAGCAAATGCAACAGCAACGTGAAAGATTTTATCAGCGATAAGGTTCGAGGATTAAATAGAAATCGGTTTGGAGTATTTTTGAATCATCAGATCAATCGCTAAATTCCGTTAAAGCAAAAACCGACTAAATCTAGGGAAAAAAAACAGATACTATTTTACTGAAGGGGTTTCCAAAAACGAAACACCTTGCCTAAAAATGCATTTAGGGTCAGAGATTTCATTTTCATAAGTTTGATGGGATGATATCATTGTGGCTTGGATGTGCCTCTTTTTTCCCGCCTAAAATGCAAGTGCCGTTAGCAAAACAATGGCTTCCATGGCTTTGACATTTTAATGGCTTTTCCATGGCATTTCAATTCAATTCAGTCTACAAGAAAACAAAAACTTAAGATTAATTAAAAAAAGATTTCGGAAGAACTCTTTAGAGGCGAAAAGGAAAAGTTTAAACTTTTTTAGTTGTTAAATATTAATTCGCCAAACAAGGTGCACGCTCAAACACAAGTTTTTTTAAAATAATTTCACAATTATAAATAATAACAAGCAAAAACGTCCTTTGCCGATTCATTGTCAAACAATGGGCACCACGCTCATTCTTTACCCTTTGTTCATTTTGTGGAAACCATAATCAGTTCTACAAGCATACCAACAGAAGTTTAGGTGTGTGTACAAAGAATCCAAACAATCACGAAATTGCGAGAACACTTTTGTAGAAGCCTATTGTGGAGATTAAGCCATTAGCACACGCTCAACAAAGGCAAGAACTGGTGGCCACTTTGTTTTAATTGGGCTTGTAAAACAACTCCGACTCATGTCACTTAATCACTTGCAAAATATTCAAATTTTGAAGGAAAAATTAGCATTTGAATTGCAATAGGTAGACAAAAACAAACAAAGAAAGAAAAAACAGCGAAATCAAACCCGTTAAAAATTGCATCTTAACTGTCAAAACAAATGTGATTTTCAAAAACTGCGCCACAAAACAAGGAAACTCTGTTTCCGAGCAGAAAGGAAAGGAGAAAGCAACAGGAAGGATAATATTTATTAAAGGTTTAAAATCAGGCAGTAATAAGATCAACCGAAACTGAAAAATACCCGCCACAGCGCATACTTGGCTGCGTTATAAATTTTGTACAAAATATTTGGAATTATACCAAATACTTTATCAAAAGATGCTAAATATTTGTCAATGTTGAACAACAAAAAAGCAGTGAAATTAGATTAAAGGGAAACCAATATTTTGGCGATGATTTTGTAAAACAATGGCTTATTTTCAAATACCGTTGGTAGCAATGCTACATAAGTTTCGCATTCTTTCTTACTTCTCTGTATACAAATATTATCATTTTTAAAAATAGAATAATACCTACACTTATTGCAGACCATATAACGATATTGGTAAAGCATTTCTGCAGAAATGGCATATTTTCAAATGGTAAGCAAGTGAACACGGCCAAAAATGAACACTAACAAAAGTATAAAGACTCCTGAACGCTATCACACGATTACAAACCCTCCAAACTTAGTTGGAAAAAGTAGAACTCAACTCGGAAATACAGCAATATTCTAACGCACTTTTTTTTCCCTTCGCTTGAGAGGATATTTGGCATTTGACTACGTAGGAGTTTTGAAGTCCTTAAATGCCGAGTCATTTTAAAAATATTCACAAAATTCTGCTCCCCAAATTTTTTCCCTCAATTTACTTAAAATACTTTTTCTAAAAATTATATAAAACTTATCCAGAAGCAAATTACCACAAGATTATTTTTCAACTAAAATATCAAATACCCATTTATAAAATTTTTAATATTACAAGCATAGTTGTATTGGTGATAAATACACTATGATATATATGTGTATAATACATAAAACATTCCCATTGTATTACAAAGCACTATTTTTAGTATACTATTGATAAATAGTTACTTTTATGACTGATAATACAGAGACCAGCCAACCATCATTATTCCAGGCTCATTACGGTAGAAAAAGGTCAAGGCCTTAGTGTGTATGGGCATTAGAACTAAATATATACCCATGGGGGACAAATTTGTACTTATAGATCAAGCCAAGATATCTTAAATTATTTGCACATCAGTCAGATCAATTTTTAAGTACAGTTATTGGCAAGTTTAAAATTTGAATATTTATCTCAAGCAGAGAAGGCATAAGCATAAGGGTCTGAACTTTAAATAAATTTCAAATCAGTATTGAAGATATTTTTGTGATATTTATCACCATTTAGTTCAAAACATAAGATTTTATAGTAGATGAAGATAGAGAAGAGAGGTACTGAATGAATAAAGGTGATGGAAAGCAAGACTACCAAAAAGAAGTTTTGTGCTTTAGGTTGAAACATCTTAACAGACCTGACAATCTTGAGAAGCTTCTATCAGTGTACTTGAACCCTTGATACCAAATCTTTTTGTAAAGTATGTTGTCATTCCTCTAAATGTTTGTTACATCTATCCTGGCACTCGATAGTTCATTTAAACCTTTTAGGCAGAGAGTGAACTCATTTTATTGTAAAGTAAGTTTGAAGAACAAAAGAATACAAATGTAATAAGCAGAATTTCATAATGAATATTGCACTGTGATGACAGCCACATCATCAGTGATTCTAAGTTGATAAACAAACCCAATTCTTCAATCAAATCAAGATAGACTGATCAAAGTCAGGTTTTGTAGGCCTGGTCAAAATTGATAAATGTCAGCAAATTTTTCTCAACTGTTACCAGGACAGACATTCTAATAATCTTTAATAAAATTCAAGACCATTAGAACACAAATATCTTAATAAAATTTTGTGAGTTCATATTCATTAAAGGGTAGACTAATAAATATGTTAATAAATATTTAGATATTAGAAGTTTCTTAACCTATAGAAGGATTGTAAACATTGGTTGAGTTTCTAATCTATGATTCCTCCTGAGGAGAAAATTGAGAGCATAACCAGCAACAATTATGAGGTTTCATATCATCTCACTTACGTCTGAAAAGTGTACCATGTTCCTTAATTAAGGTAATAATGGTATGCATAGAGCATGTTTGAAATGCCAGACCACATAAATAAGGTCAAGAAAAATTCTGCTGTGTGTCCTATAGTATAATACAATCAGGCCTCAAAAGACAAAACAAAATGTGTAAAAATATAAAAATCTTATTTTAGCACAAAATTTATTTATTTTGACAGGATTTTAAACAATAAAATAATGAAATATTTTTAGTAAATCCATTGCTGACACGTACTTGTATATAGGATGCAACTTTATAAACAAATCAAATAAAATTATGATATCTAGTTTCTACAAAAGAACATTATGTGAAAAACTTTCTGGAAATTCTAATATCCTAAGTTTCTAATGCATGCTTAGCTCATATACTATCCTTCAAAATTCTAAAGTTTCATATATCCTAGCTATATAACCACAACATTAATAAGTTCGTAGAAAAGGGAAATTCAGACAAAACAATGAATGAAGAAATGGCTGAGAATATAACAATAGTTATTTCATAGCAGATTAATCTAGTTATATAGAAGTTTATATATAAAAGTTTAGAAATTGATTCAATAAAATCTTTCATACTGCCCTGAAAAATATTATATAAAAAAAATATTTTTTTCACACCAAGGTGATCTATAAGGCCATTCTTCACAACCATTTCAAAAGGTGGTCATAATTAATATATTGTAAAAATTCCAGGCTGTATAAAACAGCTAGAATAAGACTTCTGTCTTCTGCCCATGCAATTAAAGGTTTAAAAAATATTTTATATATTTAGAAAAATCTATATTTAGATTAAATTAGGACAAGATGAATGGGAGAATATAGCAACACCAAATCGTAGCAAATGCATCCAATAGATTTTGCCGGAGCCAAACAATAAGAATTAATAATTATTGCAAGCCAGGTCTTACGTCCAGCTGCTTTCAAACCCCATTCAAAATGTCTCTTCTTTATGATATTCATTTAAGAAAAGAAAACTCTTTATGTCAAATAAATGACCGTAAAAGTAAAAGTGCTGAGAGCTAGTTGTTTGAATAAAAGTGGAGCTGTACAGATTTTAACTTGACTGCTTTTATATCTGGTTTATAGATTGTACATATCTTTCTTAGTAAATCTAAACAAAAGAATGTATGAATCAAACTATATAGAACTAACTGTTCGTCATATACGAGCCAAGACTTTCAAATATCTCTGTCTTCTTACGTTAAACAAAACCCCATTTCAAATGACATAGCCCAGGAGTCTTTGTAGTACACTTGAGCGCTGTGTACCTTCATTATCAAGATCAGAAATTTGAAAATACATGACAAGGGCGAGGGGGAAACGGTTCGTATTGTTCGAACTGACGATCTTGTTGGAATAACGCCAATATATGGTTCTGAATTCGAAAATACTGTTTGGCCAAATACGTACGATTCGAACGAATCAAACGCCAAACTTTGCCTGTGATCTCAAGTTTTTCTCGTGATTCGAAAAGAAAAGGTTTCTAAAAAGATATTTGAAACAAGTCATTGTAATGCCGTTTGAATTCGTAATCACGTATGCGGCATGCCGGTTGAAAACGAATAACGATTTTACGTGTGTGAACTTGCATCGCATAGAAAACAAGAAAATCTTAACCGAACGGCAAGACGGCAATCCTGATTGCACAGCGCAAACATGTCGCACTGAAAGCTACTCAAATGGATCACATCAAAAAGTCCCTA
>JAADYU020088674.1:655-13417 GCA_011763375.2 Heteractis magnifica
GGGTAGTGAAAATAAGATTTTTGGCAGTAGGAGGTAAACTACCAACAGAAATGAAAAGGTTGATAGGGTCCTTGTCGCGAACGCCCCCCCCCCCCCCCCCCACGCTCTGAAAGCACGCTACGGGCCTGTAATTTAGTTACTTATGCGTAAAGTAAACTCTCTAGGCAATGTCGCCAGTAGAGTGCAAACAGTATATCCGTTAAACATTAGTAAAACAAAATTGCACAAATTTGTACAAACTTGTGAATAGTCAATTTTGTCAATTTAGTGAAAGCAATTTAGTCTAATCACTGGGTGATGGGTGAAAAATTCAGTCAGCGTCAACAAGGCGAGATGTGAAAACTGAATTAAGGAAACAGAAATAAGGAATTTTGAATAGGAAGAGAACATCTCCGATAGACTAGTCTATCACGGGATATTGTTTTCTCGCGTATTGTCGTTATTTTATTAACGAATTAAGGGAAGCCTACCCAATTTACTTTTGTCGAGTTAGTTTAGTGGTTCTTCACGCTTTAACAATTTCTCAACAAAGTTGTGCAAAATTTTACAAATTTGTAATTTGTATTTCACGGATATACTGTTTGCACTCTAATGACCATGAACCTAATTGTTAAATATGTGGAAGAATTTGTTCCAATTTCGCGTTATTCCCTTCCATCCATCGTAAAATGAACTTATTTTTATCTGCTTGGGTGATATCATTATCGTGTTTCCTTAAGGTCTTTTCCGTTAAGGAACCAGAAACCATTGTATAATACCTTTCAGTAGGAAGGATATCAGTGTTGATCAGATCACCATTAGTATGCGTTGATGATGAATAAAAGCTTGAGTTTGAAGTTTTTCTGAATAGGCGAGAGGAATCACTCTGTGTTGGACATACAACTGACTTTGGTCTGAAAGACGGTGGTGGGGGTCTTATACCACAATTCCAAGGTAGTGCATATGCATCATGATTTGCATGACTCAGTCTTACTTTATATCCACGATTATGTTGCATAACACTCCCGTCTTTCTCCTCTCTACGCTGATTTTCAAATGCTTCTCGCAAAGATAATTCCTGCAGCCGGTTGGAATTGTCGTGTGTTGGCGACGCTCTAATGGCAGGAAGCTCTGACGGAGCACTTATACTTCGTTTTCGAAAGCTTTGAGTAGAAACCTTAGGAATTCGGTCCTTCATAGTAGGTGAACCGGTAACTTTGTGGTGTCTAGTCAATGAGCTTTTCTTGTAAGGCGTGGAAAAGCCATTATCAACGCTGAACAATTCCTCCCGTTCCACCAAAACATTGCACGCTTTGCGCCTAAACATGACCAGTATCTTACGAACACAAAAAAATACTCGGTCGAGTTCTTGTTTTAACTGTACAGACTTTTCGTGAAGGTCAAAGACAATGAATCATAACCATGCAAGATTAAAAGATTAACCTTTTAATATAAATTCTTGACCAAAGTATGAAATAAAGTACTTATGGCCGTACTGTATCAGGTTGATATGGTTAGTTGAGTAATCATATATCTCATTATCTCTTTAAGAATAACACGTAATAAAACCCACAGCTGAAAGGAATCAATCGATTTGGCACTTAATGGTTTATTGAAGAATTTAGCATTACCCTCAAATAATTTTATCATAACAATTTCTTTTGTTTAACGTGCTATACAAGCTTAGTTGTAATTGCTTTGTTGACATTGAGCTACGGGCATTGAAAGATATGGATTAAATATCAAAACAAAAACAAAAGGGTGCCTTTTACTTCGTGATCTGAAATTTGTTTAAGCGTGAGTCACATCCGGTTACAATATATATACTGGGATGCATAGGAAATAAGTATCGAGTTGTTGTAGTCGACGAAATCCGATTAGAGATCAAGAATACCTGGACAATAATTTAAGAACGATCACTAAGCAATGCTCTCTGGGGGAGGGGGGTGCGTTTGGAGCGGTGTTTTGTTCGCTGGCTACCCGCCTGAAAAAGACCGGACAAACCATAGACAATATAAAGAAGGAGTTGACACATAATATGATACTCAGAAACAATCTGAGTCCCTAACGGGATTTGAACCCATGGCCTTCCGTACACCAGGCGGATGCTCTACCTACTGAGCTATAAGGACTCTTAGGGGAGACACCAAGAATGTATTATCCAATACTTAATTTTTCCAGTAATGTATCATCAGTATCATAAAAAATGTGATATTTGTAACATGAACTATTGCGTGTATGAATGTAGGAACAACAGCCCAGGTAAAAAATGTACAAAGTACACAAATGTACAAAGACAAACCCTCTTTGAAAGAGTTCGCCGTGTTATACAATGTTAAGCTAGGCGGCTTAATATAAATTGAATAGTTAGTAAAGCAGCCAATAACCATTCCTAAAACAAAACTAAAACAAACAAAAAACATGTAGATAACAAGAATGTCAGATCTTTAATGATAACTGATATAAGCGCTATTGTAATTCGTTTTCAGCTTGGAGCAATCTATCGAAATTTAAAACACTAAATAGTTGCACTTGTGGCAGAAGAGGAAAACCAAGTTACAAACTGAAAGTATTTTTCTAGTCATGGTCTAAATACATCCCTACTTTATTTGGGAACTCTCTTTTCGCTGCGAGACGAGAAGATAAAGACATATCAAAGCTTAAACCATATTTACTTGCATTCTTAAGAAGATTCGGGGCTCAGTGAATAGATATTCTTGTGCTGACATGGCAAACACAACGATTTCAAAAGTTCCCTTAATCATATTTAATCTTCTTTTTCCCATGAAAGTACAGCAAATAAATCAAATACAACATGGATGAAAATCCCATAGCAGTACAAGCCATGACAATATCCTTAACTGGGTAGGGTAAAGGTGTGTCTACGACAAAAACTAAGAATTCGTCGGTAAGCTCACAAAAAGTGTAATTCTGTCGCACAACGTAAGCTCTAAAATGGTACAACCCCGACCCTATGAATTCCACTGAGCTGTTCAGCTTTTCCTCCATAATCAAGTAAGCTATTCCTGGAAAAGTCTTCGTACTTGGATTTATAACTTCATAATCAATTCTTTGATTCAGTTCCTTTAGATAGTAGGGCGAATCTAAATTGATCGTCTCTCGTTCGTCTCTTGAGACAGTAAACTTGGGCCTGAGTTTTTCAGTAAAGAGAATCCTGTAAACTGTATCGATGCAATCAGAGTATCTCTCTAACGAAGATCTTCTCATTGGTCGAGTACATCCACAAGCTGTGCGTTCTTTTGCCCCTTGGCATTGCTTATACCTCACAGTTTCTCTTGTGACTAAGTACGCATCCTTGTAGTGAGGTTGTTTTGGTTGTACGTTGTATATGTTACTGGTAAGTGGGATAGCTTTTCCACGAGCTGATGGAGGTCTGTAGTTGTATGGTAGTTTAAAGTTTCTTTGGATGCCCTTAGAATCTATTGCCTTCGAGTCTAGGAATGTGTTATCAGAGAAAGATGATGGATAGATGTAGCGAAGTTTCTTTGACGGAGGACACCCACTGTGGATTGAAATCGTGAAGGATGTACTTTTACAAAACAAAGACGAATCTTGGAGCAGAACAGTTATTGACGATGTTCCTGTAGCTGAAGGCCTCTGAGAAACCAGGACTTTCATAGTATTGTTCAAAAAGGAGTTATGATTAACGGAACTTAACACAAATAATCGAGGATTGCTTATCAAGACTCTTGGGGTGGGTTTTCGTAAGATTTTTCTACTGATGGAAGTTGCAGTGAATGTTAAAGTGTCCATGGAGTCCAAATGATAAAGTCGAGAATCCAACTCTCTGCTTTCAAGAAGAACACTGCTGCATGTATCTTCATTTACCCACCAACTAATGTTGCTTGATGTTGGGTTACGAAAGTCATAAATGGTCCAGGCCTCGAAAGCATCTGTAAAAGGTGTACCCCGCATCCAGGGAACATGTGTTAGCCCAATAAAGGTAGTTTCGTTAACATAGTGTGTCAGCAGAAAACTGTGCCCTTCTGGGAGTATAACAGTCTTCCCTACATCTTCCTCTTTCCAATAGCTGACAGTGTTTTTCCCGCCAAGTAATGCCAATGATGCATTCCAACCTGACCAACTGACTTGCAGTAGTGAATCAGTTATATTTCCCGGTGATTCTACAAAAGGTTTCGTAATATAGCCTACAACATGCTGCTTAAAGATACTTGCTATCAAACCAGATGTTTTTTTGACGTGAACAATGAAGGCTGATCCTCCGTATCTTGAATAAATAACTTGTCCAGTCAAGGACGCAGGAAAACAATCACTATACTCAGAGTTGACATAAAACTCCACTTGGGTTTCAGCTCTGAAGCTTACTAACAATGACAAAGGCAAAGTTTGCTTACTGTCATTTTCACGTTTGATTTCAAACGCGTTTAGGGACAGCGAAAGGTTCTCAACACCATCCTGTACTTTCAATGTCACAGCAGTATTTTCATGACCTATAACTTGAGTATACACTGGCTGGCTCAGTGACCCATCTTTTAGTTCCTTGATGACGATTGCCCTATGTATACCTGCTTTCCCAATAAGAACGTATCCTAGCCCTGTTGTCAGGCAAAAGATATTACCAAAGAGATCTACTCCGAATGATGTCACCCTGTCTTGGTCATAGAGTGAGGTGACTTTATAGAAAGAATTACCCCCGTCTAATGACTGCCACACCTTAGATTAGCAAAAATAACCGATCAGACTCTTAACCGCTGAAGTATAATAACAAAAGCAACGAGATAATTCTAGTAATACTGATAATTAACAATCAAATCTCTTCTATTCAACGGAGTAGTCATTTTAGAAATAAAATTATAGTTTAAAAATTTTAAAATTTCTTTTGTTTTTTCGAGTGAAGCAAGTTTATTTTAAGGCTTACCTGAGATCCAGAAGCATAAATAGTCTTCGTGTACCCATGAAAGTGTAAGCTATCGACCGTATCGCTTTCATCGAAGTTAAAAGTAGGAAGAGAAAGTCTTGTACCATTGTAAACTTGCACTTTTGAGACTTCCTGTGCAGGGAATAGGATATGAAAAAATTAATGGATACTTTAAATGACTTTCCTTTCCGAGATTTTTTCTCAGTCATTTTTTATTTATGAAAACTAAAAGTGGAAAAAATCGCACAATTGGTTTACATGTCAACGTAGACAATTCATAGATCCACTCCAATCACCACCAATCAGGGCGTTACAGTTTTTCCAAAGGAATATGGCAGGTCCGACAAATAACATCACATACCTATCGATTTCAAGGAGATTCCTAGCTTTTATCGCCCCATTCTTCAAATCTGTTCTTTGGATGCATAACATCCATCTATCCATATGTAATTTTTAGCAATCAACATTTGTTTTGGTGCCGTAAACCGATAAAATGTTTTGGCTTGTCGGACGTAGAAACAGTAATTCTGGAGCATTGGAACTATGAATACCTTAGACTTATCCTGCATCAAGGTTACAGTAGATTCTCTTTCAAAATCATGAACCAAGTCAAGAAGAGAATATTCT
This sequence comes from Heteractis magnifica, assembly GCA_011763375.2. Taxonomy (NCBI): domain Eukaryota; kingdom Metazoa; phylum Cnidaria; class Anthozoa; order Actiniaria; family Stichodactylidae; genus Heteractis; species Heteractis magnifica. Next base: position 6,162 of record JAADYU020088674.1, read on the forward strand.
TCGGGTGCATTTTCGAAAACCAGTTTCCTCCATTTGGCAAACGGTGTGCTACTGCAGACAGTGAGCGATGAATTGAAAGTCTTGTTTCGATAAGCTATGCAAACTTCTTCTATGTCGGATGCATAAGACCTGTGACAATGTGGTGTGTGAAACAATTTTATATCATCCTTTCCTGCGACGCTTCCCATGCTTATGGCTTTGTCGATGTCAGGGTGTATCGATCGTACAGACATAAAACTAAGCTGAAATTGAATGAAAAGTACTAGTTAGGCAAAGTGGGATAAGGAAAGGTCAAGATAATGAAAACGCAAATGGGCCTGAAACCCCGGATCCCTCGCCGATGTTAACAAAACGATTTTTTACGCAGAAACGAGTTCATGTGAATTCCGTTACTCAAAACACAATGAGAATGATTGATTAAGCTTATTGACGTCATAATTGTCAGTTAGCTCTACGCCATGATTGACGTATGTGCGTTTCTAGTCTCAGGCGCGAGATCAAAGCCTGGATGCTGACCAGCACAGACGCAGGCTCAGTCTCCGATTATCAGCCGAGTTTTTGCATATACATTACCTTTGTTCCGGATCCATTTCTTAAAGCTTCTGTAAAGTTTCGTGAAACTATTGCTCCTTTCGTTGTGAGAAACAATAACTGGTTCTTCAGCAGAGCAAAGTCTATAATGGATAAATTGGAGCACTTGGAAAATAAATTTTCTTTGCAGACGGAATATTCGTCTGGTGTAGTAGAGGATTGATGAAGCAAGTTATACCACGTGACAGAGGAGGGGCTAAAGTAGCTGTGTGTAACTCCGAAATAACATCCTAGGGTTAAAGCACATGAATTATCATTGACAATTAGACTACGATATTTACTAATATTATTTTACTAAAACAATTAGACTACTCGTTCTCGTTTCCTCTCGGCTTTGATAGTTGACTCGGGCTTCGCCCTCGTCAACTATCAGCCGATAGAAAACTCGAATTTGTAGTCTAATTGCTACTAATTATAATTGGATTTCCGCAGGGTGCGCATCCTAATAAATGATAAACCACTCCCATACTTCTTGCAAAAAATAAAAAAAAATTTCTTTACCATTTAGTTGGTCATAGGATCATACCTGAGTAAGGATCTTCAGTTGTATTTATGACAGGAACTGTAGCAGCAACCCCAGAAGAACAAGGCGAGTTCCTTATCAACAAATCTTTAGGTTGGGATTGAAGTGGAATAGCGCTCATCACCAAGTCCCCAAATTCCAGATTCAATAATGGTTCTTCAGCTTTGATAATAAGATTTCCTGATTTCTCGAACAGATTAAGTCCCTTTCCCAACTCTACAAAGTACTTCCAAGTTCCTGGAATATAGTTTGCATCTTGGGATAGCTGGAGTTTGGAAATATTTCGCTTCCAGTAAACACTGTCTTCTTCAACCAGTTCTTCAAGTTCAAACGAGGTATTCCACGTAAGATTCCAAAATCTTATATTTGGTTTCATACCTTGAGAAGCGTAACGCCTAACTAAATAGTTTCTGTTGTGTTTTGTGTCGTTATTACGATACCTCAGCTGATAGATAACGACCATTGACGAGCCCCGAAGATAAAGTTGCCCAAAAGAATCCGTTCCGTTGTTGTCTTGTTGTGTGAAGACAACACTTTCGACGGCTTCTTCATTGTTGAAATCGTATGGCAAAAAAGAAGAAAACGGACATCCAAAACCAAACAAAATCACAAGACAAACAATTAGAATAGGATGGGAAGGGAGATTTGAGAAAAAGCCGTACTTTCTTGGCATATTAACGCATAACGTACAAAAACATAAAATAAATGAGAGCGAAGCAAATATCAACTAGTGCAAAGGCGCGCGGACGCGTCTTTTTTTCCCGCCAAAACTCATGGCACAGGTAGCCCATCGTAAATAATTTTTATCAAATAAAATAAAAATATTTTCATTTATCGTGCACACTTTTATAAAATCTCTTTTTACAGACTTACATAAAAATTAATTACACTTATACAAGTATTGTGATAGGAATTATTATGTATTTAAATATTGGTGCTCGAGTGGCTAGTCTTTCTTATGTCATAGCTTCATCGCCAAGTAGATGGACCTATAATACATTGTTGTATACTGGTAGTCCCATACCATGTAGCACATGTGAGAGCCTTATTGATATTAAGATTAGTTTATATGTAGCCATATGTCATGTAGTCTTGCAAACGAGCAGCAATGTCCATATCAAACTTAGCAGCCTTGACAAAAAAATATTAAAAAATCATTAGAAATTATTTTGATATCCATCTATACATAATGCCTAATTAATGAAAGATCTTCTAAAACTAATACTTACTCTGGAATACCATTGATGGGATCCCTTGACATCTTTTTCAACACCATACCCATGATGAAGGCAGCGTGCATATACAAAAGAGCCTAAAGCTATGCCCTTTGCTACATAGTTTGGCAAACAGTTTGTTTCTGCTGCTATCCCTTCAATATCCTCAAGCTCGGCAACACTATCAACAAATATGATAAATGACAAATGAACATAAGAAAAGAATCAGTTTTTATGCATCACAAGATTCATTATAATTCAAAACAACTAACCTTTTAGCCACATCAGCTGCTTTGTTGAAAAGTTTTCTTCTGTAGTAATGAACTGCCAGGTTACCCTGGGCATAGACATTTCCTCTTATAGCTGCACCTTTTAGACACTCAAATGCTGATTGGATATTCTGCTCAACTCCAATACCATACTCAAACATAACCCCTAATGCACCTGCATTAATAAATTGCTTTAATGCTTCAAAATATTTTTTATTATCTAGTGATTAAAAGGCCCTGACAATGAATCATTGTCTGAGAGGGAAAAGGTTAGCCAGATATTAAATTTTCAAAAAGCCTTGATTTAACATATTTCTATAAATTACGTACCTTGAGACTCAACACTTCCATTTCCAGTTGCCTCTTGATGCCAGAAGTAAGCCTATTTGTAAAATTGTGATTGTCTATTATTATTTACATGTACATACAGTGTCTCTATATTCTTCTGACAGTGATGGTGGAAGGGGTACAGAAGATTATATTGATCAAATATCTCTCAGTCAACTATTGATCATTTTACAGTCATGTTTCTTTGCAACAGGAGGTAGCACCAATAGAAGATAAAGCAATAAATTCTGTGATGCTAAGATGATGGTTAGATATAGCAGTGACCAATCATAGCATATACCTTGTTGAGGTCGAAAGAATCTTCTCCAGCTCTTGAATAAAATAATCCCAATACCATTTGGGCCTTTACACTTCCCTTTGGATCACCATCATCTGCAGCCAATAACAACCATTTCTCTGCTTCACGATCAGACTGCTTTACCCCAAAACCCTCATAATAGGCTCTGGCCACATTGTACTGTGCATGATGGATGAGATGGGCTGCATCTGGGTTTTTTGACTCTGCTATTTCTTTCATATATTGCACTCCTTTTTCCTAAACATTGTCAAACAATGTGACTTTTATAGCTACATATATATGTAAGCTTAAGAAGGAACAAAATAATTTGGCTTGTGGGAAAGTACGGTAGCAATTTTTCACACATTGGTGGTGAGGTGGGTCAGGAGGGAGGGAGGGGGGGTGGCGATACAAACTGCAGTTCAAAAAATGGGAGGCTTAGGCCTAAATGTAAGCCTAAACTCTAGCACAATTATATCATTCCTTTCTTCAGATGCAGTAATAAACATAGTGCCTGTACCGCTTCTTATAGAAACAGTAGCCACAACAAAACTAAGTACAGTATGCAGTATTCAGTGCTTACAGGATTAGGTTTGCCTCCAAGACCGTCATAATACATAACGCCAAGCTGGTACTTTGCTTGGAAGTCTGTGTTTTTTATTCTCTCGAAAGAAACCATAGCTTTATCAAATATTTTTCTTTCAAAGTAAAACTGTCCAAGTTGAAACTTTGCCAGCCGGTCAACTCCATCTTTAGCTCTCTGGATGAGAATATCTTCCAGTTCATTATCATCAAGCTCGTCTTGTTCAGGATTATCCAGAGAATATAATGAACTCTGCTGTGATTTAGGAAGAGGCTCGCTGCTAAGCTTGCGATCGAAATGGACGGGAGCAGAAACTGGACGCTCCACATCTGCCATGTTGACTTGGAATGAACAATCGAGCATCGTCATGGTAACTAGGTTGTTTAAAAACACAGGAAGCCCAGAACCCTACCGCTGACTGTGTAACGCTGGCTCCCATCCAATCGAGGATCAAAATGGCGGCTGGAGGTCTACACAGTTCTGTTTTTCTCGTAATGGTTTCGGGACAAATTGAATCGGCAAAGGTAAATAAGCAAGTCTATCCATTCCTGTGTTGTGTTTTACATCGATAAAGCGATCTATAACAGGGATACCCGTAATTTAGTTTCCAGAATTTGACGACCTTTATTGCAAATTTGGGTTTGTTTATGGTCAAGATTGGGTCGTTACTTCGGTAAGTTGTCTCGATAAAATGGAGAACTTGTTTTGATATCTGTTCCCTATATTCCCCATTAACACTCTCAAATGAAACCAATCGTAGGGATGGGAAGAAGGTATATCACAAGTCACGAAAAAAAGTATGGATAGACGACAAATTGTTGTTTGGAATTTTCCTCTCGACATCACTTTTAAAAGTACTAGTCCCTTTGGATGTAAGTATGAGAATCGTTTCTCAATAATTTTTCATGTTTTTAACAGGAAACATGAACCTTTAGATAAAAGCAGAATGCTCATAAAGAATTTAAGATTATGTACAACTTGATATTCTTGTAGGGCCTCAGTTGGTTATCAGCTGTTATGGTCTGGATGCTTTTGGTCACGATGTAGTTCGAGGATATGGTGCTGTTCATGTCCCTACATCTCCTGGAAGGTATCATCTATTACTGCTCTGCAGCTTTCTTCATCTAATGGTGGCTGTTGCAAGCCATCCCTCCCATTGAGAATAAAAGAACAAAAGAAATGGCTGCCATGCTGGAGGATATAACACAGTCATCGAACATGGTGACGGTGATGTGCACACTGAGAATAGTTTCAGAAAACACCCATAGCTACCCATTTCACTCTCAGAAATTTGATAGCAAAGTACTAGTGTATATTCCTTCATACATTTCAAGTGAGACATTCAAAGGAAATTCAGTGCCTTGTTCAGAGTCAACGATTTTAAAAAGTTATCTACTTTTTCAGAAAATTGTTGTTCCATTTAGAGATTGAACTACTGTGAAACCAAACTGGTTGTAGTACATGTGATGCCCTGCTCTTGCTGCCCAATGCCCCCCACCCACCAGTAATTAAAATCATTAAGCAAGCTGAGACTTTGACATTGAAACATCATTATCAGGGACCACGGAGGATAATTTTGATTGGGGGGCTAATTACTGCCAAAGTATGACTTGGTAGTTATATATAAATAGTAAATAAGTAATTCAAAATGGCAGCAAAATTATTGGGGGGACTTTAACCCCCCAGCCTTCTATCTCCACAGTCCCCGAATATCATCTTACTGGTGTTTGTAATCCCTTTAGCCATACAAGAGAAATACCCATGTTTGTTCCAGAGTCATCTTCTAAGTTGCAGAAATTTACCAGGTAGGTGTTGATGTCATTTCAATGTAAAAAATAAAAGTATTCCTGTCATCACAGACTCAGATTCATTAATTTTCTTTCCCTCCTGTTTATGTTTCTAAATACTTTATAAATAAACCAAGTAAGTTCTACGAACTTAACAAACTTTTTTATCTTAGCTGGTTCCTTGGGAGAAGACCTGAATTTGTAGATCCCAAGGTTGTGGCACAAGGAGAAGGCAGAGAAGGTTTGCTAAAAACTATTAATTTGAATCCAAATAAATTTAATACAAAGGTGCTTTTACCCTGCAAGAGTTCTTCCATGGTTTTCCTTTCCTGTTTCGAAACCATTGCCTTTAGGTTTACTATCCCCCTCCCCTACAAACTTGTATTAGTGTGCCCCTTTCACTTGTGAATACTACCTGGGCACCCTCCCCTAGAAAAAATCCTGGATCCACCCCTGGGTAGAAATAACAAGAAAGTGGAGTTTTCTACTTTCACAATGTACTTTGTCATTTGTTGCATTCATTTTTTCCTTTTATTATAGTAACAAGAGTGAGATCACAGGGAAGTGTAAAAGTAACTTTTAATGTTGTCACAAGAGACATGAAAAAATTAGGATATGATACAGAAGCTGCTAGTGTATCAATTCCTCATATATCCAGTTCCTCTGGTGGTGGTGGTAATACTGTGAGACCTGAAATGATGTCAGGAGCAGTAGGAGAAAGTCATTCTTAAACTTGTACACAAACGGCATGTAATATATATTTAAAGTACCTGTAAGTATAGATATTGTAATAAAACTTCAAGTAACATTTTAATTTGTGATTGTCAACCATTTCTTTTTCCAATAGACCTCTTTAGCTTCGTATGCAAATTGCCCATTTCAGACCATGTGACAATCTCTTGGGAATTGTTCTTTTATGATGAATGTTAAAATATTAACATACAAAAGAATCAATCTCCAATAGTGATGTCATGAGGTCTAAAGTGGGTAAACAAACAATGAAGCTAAAGAGCTCTATTTCAATGTCCCTTATTCACTGACAAAACATCTAGTCATTCCATTTCTTAAACCCAATCATGTTTTACACAAGTCCATATTTGTCATATTCCTCATTATCATTTTCTTTGGAGATTTTCAGCAAATGTTTCATGCAGTGAGCAAGTGATAAGGTAATTCTTAAAATGTCCATTACCAGATAGATTCAGAATTTAGAAGTTCTCATTCATTGTGTCTGCCCTTTTGTATTGCCCTATTAAATGTGATGGTTGGTTGGTTGGTTTGCTATGATTTATCTCTGACAACCATTCTCAATTTAAAGAAACATTTATATTCAGTTTTGTCAAAAGTTATACAAAAGCAACTGTAACTGATTGGGTCTATTATTGTTTGGCTAAGATAAAAGTTCATGGGTGCTTGAAGTAGGATACTAGACACATTTTGAGGAAACAATGAATAATAGACCTTTTACCAAAATGGCAGCTGAAATTTCAAATAATTTAAAATTAGAAACAAATACCAGCACTAGATAGAGCACCTCAACTTTAGTAACCCTACAAAGATCCATTATGTTAGGTGTTATAGCGGCTGAGAAAACATTTTTCAAAAATTGCCAAATTTACAGAGAAATGTATGTCTGGGGGTATGGCGTATACCCCCAGACATAC
>JAADYU020088784.1:0-13416 GCA_011763375.2 Heteractis magnifica
TGGTAAGGCGTACGGCATGTATGCTAACCTACTATCTTCTTAACATTAGGCTGTAGAAGATTTCACAGAAAGCCTTGACGCTTATGAGAGAGAACTTCAAAGCAGCCCTCCAGACACGATAGAAGAAGGAGCGCCCGTCCCTATCCGTACCACCCTAACAACATTCTTAGACGGCGTGCTTGGCCAAAAACGACGTGGCGATGGTGCTGCTTTCGAAGAGGCAGGACCCGGAAAACGCGCACAAGTAATGGTCAGCATAAAATCAGATGGAACATTAACGTCTGAAGCAGAGGAAAAAATTGAACCAATAATTAAAACAGAAATAAGGGGATGGTTCGAGGGCGGGAAAGTTATGGGGAAAGACACTGGAGTTCCAGAACAGCAAATAATGGTCCAAATCGACCAAGACACCAGAAGAGAGCCTCAGTACGCTGTTACCATGGCACCAAGAGGCACTGAAGTCGTCAAGAGAGACGTAACCGTTACCACCATGGGACCAGTTGTTCATAAAGATGTACAGGTTTGTTTTCACGTTAGCTTTCTCATTATTATTACTCGATATAGAATGCCTTATTCTGTTTTGAAAAGATTAAGCACCTAAATGTTTTTTTTTTTTAAATTTGAATCTGGAACTTCTTTAAACATTCGGCCCATTAGCTTAGTTGGGTTCACATACCAGACGCCCCAGCTTTCAGGGTCTAGGTGCTGCCTTTGTAATAACATCTGCAACTGGTTATACCTCTGCGACTATTGAATAAATTACAGGCACTAGTGAGCATTGTCTTTGTGGTTGCAAAATTGTTAAACCTCCGTCCACCCCAGACTGGTTAAGTCCAAAGAAATGATCAACTGTTTTTTTATTTACAGGTCGAGACGGACATGAATGTAGTAAGTTATCGATCGCCATCGCCAGAACAACCTGAAAGCCCACAAGTTACTCGAAAGAGAACCTGGAAAACCACCACTCGAGAAACGACCACGAGTGTCAAACAGGAAACGCGAACAGAGGTCGAGACGCTAGTACCAGAAGCGCCTGAAGTTACTTCAAAATACTACTTGTACGATCAAGAATCAGGTATAGAGTAGTGTTGTGATGCATATATTGCATTGCCTTGTGGTTTGTTTAAAGTCTCCATGTTGATGTTGCACACCAAAAATATATTATGTGGAATAAATATTGATATCTTGTTTCAACTTTCAAAAAAGTGTGTAGACAGCACGTGCATAGTTAGAGTAAACGCCTTTGTTTAGAACATTTTATTGGCTTTTCTATAGCTCGGCCTGGAGACCAGCTTGAGGTGCGAGTTCTCTCTAAAGTAGGTCTTCAAGCAGCTCCCGAAGGAAAACAGCCAAGATTGGAGGAACTGGGAGAACCTGAGGGAGAAATGAAAGATTCTAACGAAGAAATCGCACGCAAAATTGAAGAATCCTTGCAGCCAAGAGAAAGACTGTAAGTTTAATTTCAGGTTATACTGTATTTTCAGGTTATACTTTAATTCTCTCAGGGTTTTGGCCTATGAAGTCGATAAAGGTTACACGGAAGGAGGGACTGTCTTGCATTATTTTATTTTTGATTATCATTTAACTTTGTGGGACGCAACAACAACAGTTTTAAGGATTTGAAACACTTTTAAGAAAGACGTTCTTTATTTCCAGCCCGCTTGGTCGTTCCGAAGTCTTCATTCCACAGTTTGCTGGCCAAGCCATTGTCTTCACACCTCCAATTACACCTCCCATACGCAGTTCTTCACCAGACACAACCGAAGCGGAGCCGCAATTCCCACCTCCCATTGAGGACCTCGCTCCAGTAGAATTTAAACTACCCGGGACATTTGGAGATGCGAAGCTAGTGGACACTACCAAACAAGCTGCGCTTACTCGATTGGATGAATTGACAAGGATATTGATTGACAGCGAAGAGAATTACGTTGGAGAACTCAGGTCAATAGTTGAGGTATGGGATCTTGTTGTTAACAGTATGATAATATTTGAGATGCATTGAAATCTTGTATAAGACAGCCACAGGAATTTTCCGCTAATTTTATTTCTGGTATCTCCCTGCATTTTGCATTCATAATGTCGATATTAATAAAAAGCAAATCGTTCTTAGGAATAGCTACGTGCGCGCTGTCTGTGATTTTGTTAAAGTTATTTATTTTTGTTTCTGATTGTAGGACTACATGTATGAGATGGACACTGCTCCAACTGAACTAGCAGACAACAAAGATGCAATCTTCAGTAACATCGAGGAGATTTACTTCTTCCACAAAGTGTACGTTCTGCATATGAATGTGCTTAAATGTTAAGCATTCTCAGCTTTATTGCTTTCTTTTTATTTCATTAACAGAGTCCTCGTGCAAGAGCTAAAAAAGCTGAAGAACACACCCGCTCACATTGGACGTCCATTTTCATCTAGGGTAAGAAGTCGATGCGTGTGTAGGCTTTGGCGCTGATTTTTTAAAAGACGTATTGGGAAATTTGCAGCAGCGAATTGCTAAAATATGCTCTCTTTATAAAACTCAAGTAAATAGGCTTTTTTTATTACTTTTTCTGTAGGAGCACAATCTTTATAAATATTTGGATTTCTGTGACGGAAAAGAAGACTCCGACATGGTTTTGGCGTCCACACCAACTGAATATTTTGAGGTATTGTAAACCATCTTTTTTGTTGAATTTTCCGTTTTGAAAACGGGATTCCAGTACACTTTTTTGTTTAGTATTATATTAATGATATTCTAGATTTTATAAGATTTATATTTTTGTTTTAGATTTGCAGAAAGAGGCACAACACCCGACCTCTGGTCACTCTCCTTCAGCGACCCCTGGAACGAGTTTTTGAGTACAAAGAAATCTTGACAGAGATGCTGCAAGTTGCTACAGATGCTGGTATCGACACAAGAGATATAAAGGTTCGTTATACATCATGTACAAACCCTCATATACCAAGTTCAGTTAATTATCATTCAAATTCATGTTAAAATTTGAGCTCGAGCTTTGCGAGGTTAAAAACATGATATATTAGTGCCATGGGTGACGTAGTCTGTATTTAGAAACTATTATGTTTACTTTTTAGTACAGCGGATGAAGTTTGCTTTAATTTTAAGTTGTTGTTACAGAAAATTTTGTTCAGAAAATCGTAATTTCATACTGGTTTGCATTTTGGTAGGATGCAAAAGACATATTGGACCGTCTATGTGATGAGATACGACAACAAACAGAGTAAGTACGCCATTTTTTGGTTGTCCTTCATAAACCAGCATGGGGAGAATGTTAGAGGTATTGAACAGTACGGGTACGGCAAGGTAGCCCAGCTGAGATCATGGTAGTCTCATAGCCTGAAGTCGTCTGTACCGTATGTGTTTTATTTTCACATTCCGCTGTCTGGGTATGGTTCGATCCACTCACGGATCCCATGTTTGATACTCACTAGATTACAAATCACGGTTGGCATGCCCGTTGGAGTCGAAATGTGCGTTGTAATTGAAGACTACGAGGATGATCTGGGCGAACTGAAGAGGGAGGAAAATGTACTTGTTATTGACAAACTTTCCCGGCCTGGTATGTACAAGGTTGTGAAGTTGAGAGCCGATGGTTCACAAGGTGATGAGATGTGGGTACCTGCCGATATATTGAAGAGAAGAACGTCCACAACAGAAGTAACCATAAAAGGAGGTATGGCAGCAAGATGTTACTTAATTAGTCATACCTTTTCTTTCTCTTTTATTCTTATGCTAGTTTTACAGCGAAATAAGGTACTAGGTTAGCAGCTCTGTTGAGCTGACAATGTCAGCTTCTTGCCTTACGTTGATTCGAAAAAAAAGAAAATATGATAAAAATAAAACTTTATTTAACGACCCTTTATAGGAGGGTAGCACGTAATAGTTCTATGAGCTAACAAATCTATGGCCCTCGTTCCAATGGAATTGGAATTTAGAAGTTGATTTTTGCGAAGGGAGGAAAACCGGAAACCCGGAGAAAAACCCTCGAAGCACAGGAGACTGAGAAATTACTAACATGTGAAGCGAGGCCGAGCACTGAACCCGCGACCACAGCGGTGAGAGGCGGCGCATTAACAACACACATCACCCATGCTTCCCATTTATTTTAATGAGTTATGGCTAGTACTCAGTTCTACAATGCTATGTACTTGGATTTCAACGTTGTAATCTGAGAATTCTTATTCTTGTTGTATTTCAGATTACACTGCTGAATTGATCAAAAAGCCACAACCAGTACGTTTATTTTTTCTACTTTTCTTATAATTCGGACCTTGTCTATTTATCTTCATATTCTAATTATATATTTTTTCTTTGCGCAGGAAAAAATCGTATCTGAAACAACCATTGATGTCCAGGAAACCTTACCAGGTAAATTTCGGCAATCTCAACCCATGGTTGTGATTACATCAGGATTCAGATCACTTATATTGTATTTTTATTTCAGAACCAAGAAGAGAAGAAACTGCAGCAACAATGTAAGCTAATTTGTCAGCAAACCTTTATCTTATTTACTGAGCGACCCTTCAACCGTGAACGCTTCATGTTTGTTAAACGTTGATTCATAGATTTAAACTCTTAATTTGGTTCTTCGTAAGTTAGAAAGCAATAAAACAGCTTTGAAAATCATGTCTGAATCTTTTTTCGCACATGATTAGTGCGATTTAGAAAATGTTGAGCAACAAATTTAATGCGTTCACGGCTCGAGTATCCGCACAGTAAGATAATTTTAGCGCTTTTCTTGCATTTCCAAAGACTTTGAAACTTGATAAAAAAGAATACACGTTCTTTCTTTTTGTTATATCAGTCAAATTGGAAAACAACCTCAACCAATCACATTGACTCTCGATGGCCAAGCAGCATTCGAATTTCAGCCAGTGGAACTTAAACTACCAAAGCCTGAAGATGTCACTGCTGAAGATGTCAAGGCAACTGAACAAGATGTCTACATAAAGCCAAAGTTTGTGGAATCGCTGTCTGATGTGCAGATTTCTAAAGGAAATACGATCATCTTGGAGTGTCGAGTTACTGGGAAACCAACACCAGAGATTACTTGGTACAAAGACGGGAAAAGAGTGGTTGAAGACGACAGACATCAAATGGAAATCCGTCCAGGTGATCTTTGTATTCTGACTATTCGCGGTGTGACTTCTGACGATGAAGGCATTTATACTTGCAAGGCCTCAAATCCTTTAGGCGAGGATTCCACTTCTGCAACATTTCAAATATCGGCCAAAGGAGCTGCACCTGAATTTACAAAAGAACTTGAGGACACCGTTGTTTTGGATGGAATGCCTGCACGCCTTGAGGTCCGTGTAGATGGAAATCCCGAACCTGTTGTAGAATGGTACAAAGAAAACAAGCAACTTAAACCTGGACGTAGAATCGAAATACAGAAAGAAGGAAACGTCCACAGGCTCGTTATAACAAATTGCCGCAAAGATGATACCGGAAAAGTTGTTTGCAGAGCAAGAAATATTTACGGCGAAGTTGAATGTACTTCTATGTTTAAAGTTACCCTGGATTCTGTACCGCCCAAATTTACCAAGAGACTGTATGATCTAACTGTAAAACTAGGTTCCGATGTCAAGCTGTCTGTGAATTTTGTGGGAACACCAGAGCCAAGAGTTAAATGGTATTTAGACGGCGAGGAAATCACAAAGGATGATGGAATAACCATCGAAACGGATTTGAGCTCCTCAAGCTTGTTTCTTGATAGATTTACCAGTGAAGACCATGGTAATTATAAATGTGTTATCATAAATGATGTTGGTCAGGCCAGCACTGCTGCAACACTCTCCGCTATTGAAGAGCAAGTTCTCCCAATGAAAAAGCCTGCTGGTGAGGCTCCTAAATTCATCAAAAAATTAACTGATCTTCACGTGATCGAAAAAGATGCTGTGCGGCTCGAAGTTATCGTTAGCGGTACACCAAAACCGTCTGTAAAATGGACAGCTGAAGACCAACCTATCGAGGAAAGCAAGCGCGTTCTTATCATGGAGGAAGGCGACAAACACATCCTTCAGATCGAGAAGGCGGTGCTAGAGGACGAAGCAGAGTACAAATGTGTGGCAAGCAACGACTTTGGTACAGTAGAATGTAACGCTGAGCTGCTTGTAGATGAACAATCAAGGAAGCCTGAATTTATCAAGGAGTTAACAAATGTGAAAGCTGTGGAAGGTGATTCAGTCAAGTTTGTTGCCGAAATAGAGGGAATCCCTGAACCTGAGGTTCTTTGGTTTAAAAACAATGTTCTCATCGAAGCTGGCGATAGATTTGAAGCAAGTTGCGACAAAGAGTTGTTTTTCCTAATACTACACAAATGCACTATGAGGGATACTGCTGAAATTAAATGTTCGGCAAAAAACACTGCTGGGGAAGTGTCCTCTGTTGCAAATCTGGTCGTCGAAAGCAAGCCAAAACCCTTGATGGAAGAAATCAGCTTTACAGTTGCAGCAAAAGATGAAAGTCCCGTTGAGTTTAAATTTGACCTTCCCGACGGAGAAGAAATACCTCCTCTATTTTTGCAAAAGCTTGAAGACATAGAAGTCATCGAAGGAAGTAGAGTCGACCTCGAGGTTGAAGTCACCGGTAAACCACGACCTATCGTTGAGTGGCGCAAAGATGGGGAACCAGTGAAGGCAGGGGATAGAATAAGTATCGAGTCTGATGATCGCGTTCATACGTTGTCCATTTCCAAAGTAGCTCTAGACGACGAAGCGGAATATATGTGTATTGCAAAGAACATCGCTGGAGAGGCCTCTTGTAAATCAGAGGTATTAGTGGAGGAAGAAATGAGAGCACCACAATTTGTAACCAGACCTAGGAACGTTGAAATTACAGAGGGAGGTACGGCACGCTTTGACGCTGTTGTATCGGGCCTACCTCTACCAGACATAGAATGGTTAAAGGATGGAAAGCCCATAGAAAAGAGCGATCGCTTTCATCTGGACTTTGGCGACAATCGCTCCGTTCTTACTATTCTGGATGCGAAACTGACCGACGAAGGAGAGTATATATGTATTCTGTCAAGTAAAGCGGGTAAAGATTCTTGCAAGGTTGAATTGCTTGTAGAAGAAGCGGTAGTGTCTCCTGAGTTCGTCAGAAAAATGAGTACCATCGAGCTGTATGAAGGAGATCTTGCACAGTTTAATGTGAGAGTGTCTGGTACGCCTGTACCCGATGTCCAGTGGTTCAAGGACGACGAGCCGCTTTATAACAGTGATAGAATCGAAATCCACTCAGATGATGATCAACGCTCACTAGTCATACGGAATTGTATTCCGAGTGATGGAGGTCGGTACCGATGCACCGCAACCAACGAAGCAGGCCACAAATCTTGCTATGGAGAGCTCACCATAAATTTCAAACCCTTTCCACCTTACTTTTCTGATGAAAGCCCAAGTATACCAACAGAATTCAGTATAGGGGGTGATATTACCTTAGAAGCGACCGTACGTGGTCAACCTGTTCCTGATGTGCAGTGGAATAAAGACGACAAACCGATCAAAGAAAGTACCCATTACGTTTTCTGCAATATTGATGATAAGTACACGCTAACTATCAAAGGTGCGAGTCCAAGAGACTCGGGGGCTTATACGTGTACCGCGAAGAATGACCTTGGAGCTGCAAAGAGGACTTACAATCTCGACATTCAAGGTATGTAATATGCAGTATTGAGCCTGTGTAAAGCTTTTGTCCAACGTTGCATGTAGACAATTTTCTTTATCACCTATACTGTAGTTAAGTACGGTTATAATCATATTTATTTGCTAATAACTTGCATGTGCTGTTTGTTGTAATTGAACTTTTTATATGACTTTTAACTATTAATGATATATTAGATAATTAAGTAGCATTTGCAAGGCCATGCATGCAAAGCGCATAACAGGCATGTAGATTATTTTATTATATAAGCATATAGAAATTTAAAATATTATCAATTAATCAGTAATTTAATAAATGGTGTCTAAGACTCTCTTCAAGCTGAGAATTGCGTACGTTGTTTGACCAAGGAGTTGTTTATTCGTCGCTCTTTGTAGCTGTTGGTCGCCGAACCTCTAATTGCAATCATCTGGAACTCTCTCTTGGGGAACCTTCGGAATTATTTATGGTTAGTTCCTGGCTGGAAATAGGTCTGAATTTTCATCCATGTTCTCACTGTACTCAAAGCCACCCGTGACAATGTGCATATACGATCAGTTTCATTAGAATTTATGAGAGTCACAAAGTCAGCTGAACTTTTTGCATGCCTATATAATCAAAAATTATTTTCTTATCAACTTAACATAAACGTAACACATTCTGAAAAAGAAGGAGATACACCAAATCTTCATCCATCAACCTCGTGCAAATACGTTATCAGCATACACAGTCTGACGAAACACTCAATGTTCATTTGTGCAAATACATTATACGTTGTATGGGGGTTCTGCATGATAGCATGGATCGTAACTCAATGACTGCATCTCACTGACGATCATCTTACGCTTGAACGTTTCCCTCCGACATTGCCTGCTGGTAGCATCATACATCCAGTCAGTTCCATCGTACGTACACCAAATTTATCCAGTCATCTCTTTGGTACAAATTTGCATCATGTACATTTTGTCATTCTTAATTAAAAGAAAGAAACTATCCCTTTGTGTACAGCTCCTCCCACAACGGGAAGTCCACCGCAGTTTCTTGAGTTGATTCAACCTGTGGAAACCATGGAAGGAGAAACAGCTACATTGGCTTGTACTGTGACTGCAAGTCCAAAACCAAAGATTGACTGGTATAAAGATGAATTTCCTATAAAAGATACTGAACGAATTGAGAGCCATTTTGATGGTAGGGTCTGTACCTTCAAGATAAGGGACGTCAACCTAGATGATGAAGGACTATACAAATGTGTCGCTAGTAACGAATACGGTACTGCTTCTTGTGCTACTGAGATTCTAGTTGAAGAAGCAGTAGTCGTTATCAAAAAGAGACCAGAGTCTGTAATTGAGACATCAGGAAACACTGCATATTTCGATCTAGTTGTTTCTGGACAACCACCTCCAGATGTCGATTGGTATCTAAATGAGGAAAAGATCGTAAACCGAGGACGATTTCGTATATCTGAAGACAAAAAGGATGGGCGATATCAGCTAACTATACAAGATACGAGGTCTGATGACAGTGGAACTATAAATTGCGTAATACGAAGTGGTGAAGTAGAGCAAACTTGTGAAGCTTACCTCCAAGTGAAACACAAACCTAAATCGCCAAAAGAAATTGAAAAAGAAAGAAACGAAAGATTTGTCGATCTCAATAAAGAACTTTCTTTAAAGTTTGGGGCAAAAGATCAGCCTGAGGATGACGGAATAGAAAGAGAAGAAATTGTCGTTGAAGTGGGTAAAGATGAATCTTTTTCTGAAATAAAATTCGAAATATCTCCTCAAATGGAAGGGAAAGTGATTGAGCTAAACAAGGAGCTGTCTAAGAAATTAGGTGCACGTAAGCCTGTTGCAGATGAACCTCTCGAGAAAGAAGAAAAAACAATTCAACTAAATAAGGAAATGACGTTCAATATTGGCGGAGGACAGCCTACGAAACCCGAAGAATCTAAACCAATTCCTTCTCAAAAACGTCCTACTCTTGGCGAGGAGATTAAAATTGATTTGGGTTCCGATGATTTCTCAAGCCCTGTAATTCAACTTCAGGTAAACCAGCCAGACCAAAAGCAGCCTAAAACCCCACGAGATGATAAAATCGAAAGAACTCCTTCGCGTCCAAAACAGCCGACTCCAGACGATACGTCGATATCAAAGCAAACCGTGATACTTGGGGAAGAAGTTAAGCTCGATCTTGGAACAGGCGATGCTGTAAACCCAGTAATTCAAATGCAAGTAGGACGGCCTGAAGAAAGACAACCTCTGTCAGAAGCAATAGTTCCAGCAAATGCTCCTCCAAAAGAAGAGGAAGAAACCGTTAAACCAGTGCAACAAACTGTTGTGATGGGCGAAGAAATAAGGCTCGATTTAGATACGGACGATATAGCTCATCCTGTCATTGTTCGACAAGAACAAATGCTAGGAGGCAAAAATCCTCACAATCCGCGTCCGGGTAATCCACATCCACGTGAAGTGGGCCCCACGTCTGTTCCCATGAGAACTGTTGATCTTGGCGAAGAGATTTCCTTTGATATTGGAACAGAGGGAGGAGACGTTGAAATTATTGATTCTGGCACAATGAGGTTTGATACGGACGTAAACAAAGACGGAGATCGACCTCATTTTATTGATTCGGGAGAAAGAGCAACTCCTGCTGAAGTAACGGAGACTGGAGATGTAAAGCTAGAAGTAAAAGTCGGTGGGAGTCCAAAACCAGATGTTGTATGGATGAAAGATGACGAGGTTATTATAGGCAGTCCTCATTATGACATCAAATGCTTCGATGATTTACATACACTTATTATCAAATCTCCCACCGACGATGACAAAGGTATGTACAAGTGTATGGCTTCAAATGATCGCGGGATTGCCTCCAGAACCTTTGAAGTAGGAGTTGAGAGACCTGACAAAAGCAAACGTCCTTCATTCGAGGAAATAGATGGGAAATCTCCGCTTGTCATGACTGATGATGGTGACCTTATTCTCGAGGTTAAGGTAAAGGGACAGCCAATGCCGAATGTGAAATGGTATAAAGATGGTTTACCTCTGAAAGTAAACGATCGAATTTCTATTGATTGTAAAGACGGCGTCTTTACAGTAACTATCAAAAATTCAACAGCAGAGGATTCTGGCATCTACAAGTGTGAAGCTAAAAACGAAGCAGGAACAGCTATTCGAAAATTTTCCATTGACGTTGAATCCTTTACGCCGAAACTGCAAGCATTTGTTCATAAAGATCAAGATTTTCCACAGTTTTCGGACAGAGAAGGAGTTTCCCCATATGAGGTTACCGAGGATGGGGACATTAAGCTCCAAACAAGAGTTACTGGTTATCCTGAGCCTAACGTTGAATGGATGAAGGATGGAAAACCTGTGAGAGGTAGCGAACGAATTGAGGTACAAATACGCGGAGATACTCATATACTCATTATAAAATCACCGGTGAGTAGCGATGCCGGAAGCTATACCTGTGTTGCCAAAAATACGCGAGGGACAAATGTCAGGACGTTCGATGTTACTATTGAAACTGGAACAGCAGCACAAGAAGTTTCAATTCCAGAAGATGTTGGAAACGTTAGAGCACAATTCATTGAAAAGGGACCGACAGCGCCAGTACCTTTCGAAATAATCGATGATGGCAGTGTAAAGCTACAGGTCAGAATATATGGCATTCCAAAACCTTCACTTGAGTGGTCTAAAGATGGCTCACTTCTTGAATCGTCTGATCGCATAATGATCAGCAGCGAGGATGATCTACATACAGTAATTATTAAAGAACCAACAATAAACGATACTGGAATGTACAAATGTGTAATTTCAAACACCGCAGGAAAAGCGACAAGAACATTCGATGTTGATATCGAGGCAGTGAAACCAAGCCATCAGGTTAAAGGTGCCCTTAGTGAACAGTTGATTTTACCAAGGTTTATTGATGTTACCGAGGTCGAACCATACAGGGTTAGCTACGATGGCGATTTCACTTTGACGGTAAAGCTTTCCGGTTCTGGTAAAGTAGAGTGGCAGAAAGACGGTAAGAAAATCAAAGAAAGTCGGAGATACTCAATGCGTCAAGATGATGATCTACACATGCTTACAATAAAAAATGCTACAGAGGAAGATCAGGGAATTTATAAATGTGTCGTTACTAATGACGCTGGTGTCAATTCTAAATCGTTTGATGTCACTGTCGAAGATCTAAGACCACCTGTTCTTGAAAAACGTCAAACAAAAGAATATGTTTCGCCCTATTTTATTGAAAAAGATGTCACATCCTTTAAAACAACGGAAGATGGACATGTAGTGCTTACAGTGAAAGTTGGTGGTCATCCAAAACCTGAGGTCACCTGGTCTAGGGATGATAAAGAAATAACAGAAAGTAAAAAGTTTAGTTTGAAAAGTGATCATGATGTGTTCACTCTGACCATCAAAAGCCCAACAAAAACCGACCGAGGCACATACAAATGCACTGCGTCAAACCAAGGCGGTGTCAGTGTGAAAAGATTTAACGTCGACATTGAATGGGATGAACCAACAAAGGAAACTCCTCTTGAAGTAAATTTGCCGGTATTCATCGACGAAGGCGTCGTACCATTTCAAATAACGGAATATGGGGACATTAAACTGACCGTGAGAGTGAAGGGTAAGCCCAAACCAACCGTAAAGTGGAGTAAAGACGATCAAACTATTACCTCAAACGACCATTTCCAGGAAGAAAGTGAAGATGATATGTATTATCTGATCATCAAGAAGCCGTCCACGGATGACGAAGGGGTCTACAAGTGCACGATTAGCAACGATGTTGGAATTAATGTGAAAACATTTGAAGTTGATTTCGAATACGTAGGTCGTGAACCAGAGCCGAGTTTGAAAATAAAAACGAAACAAGAAGAAAAAAGAATATTCATTGATGAGAATGTAGTTCCATTTGAAATGACGGATGAAGGTAATGTCAATCTTGCAGTAAGAGTTGCTGACACCTCTACTACCGACATCGAATGGTCAAAGGACGACGTCCCAATCCAACCAAGCAGTCGCTTCAAATTTACTGAAAACGAAGACACATTCACGCTTACTATCGTTTCACCAACGGCAGACGATAAAGGGACTTATAAATGCACCGCTCATACGCCTATTGGTAATGCAGTGCGGTCCTTTGATGTAGAAATCGAAGGTGAGACAACACCCTCTAAATCACAACCTTTTGAAAAACAAGCTGCACCGAAATTCGAAGATGATGATGAGATAGTTCCTCTTCAAGTAACTGACGAAGGTGATCTAGCCCTCACAGTGAAGGTAAAGGGTAAACCCAGACCACAAATTGATTGGTCGAAGGATGACAAACGGTTAAAGCCAACTGATAAAGTAATAATCACTGAGAAAGACGACACGTTTTCATTGTTAATTAAGTCACCAACCCCTGCAGATAAAGGAGTTTATAAATGTACAGCTAGCAATGATAGTGGAACAAGCATTCGAAGTTTTGACGTGGAAATAGAAGGTGACGAGCCCGAAGAAACCGAGGCACCAAAAACACTTCTCCTATCAAAAGATGAACAAAGACCGAAATTCATCGAGGAAAAAGTAGAACCAATTAAGATAACTGACGGTGGTGACTTAAACCTCACTGCCATTGTAAAAGGTAAACCAAAACCAGAAGTGTCTTGGACAAAAGACGACAAACCAATAAAACCAAGTGACCGAACCGTCATTACTGAGACTGATGATACCTATTCGTTGACTATCAAATCGCCAACATCAGATGATAAAGGAACGTACAAATG
>JAADYU020088895.1:0-13415 GCA_011763375.2 Heteractis magnifica
GTCACATTAAGTACCTAACGGTAGGAAAGAGCCCTCCATCCATCCATCCACACTGATGATCACACGTTAAGTTAATAGATAAATACACAGGATGATGATGATAAGGAGCCCAGAAAAAATTCTGAGCCCCAGATGGGTTCGATTCCCATCTGGGGCTCAGAGGGTTCTATTCCCATCTGGGGCTCAGAATTTTTTCTGGGCTCCTTATCATCATCATCCTGTGTATTTATCTAGTCATTTTTTTATATTGAAAAATTAAAAACTTAAGGTTGATTCCTGGTCAATTTTAGTTATTATATTCCAGCCATTAGTACAAATAAGTAATGTGAACTAATGTGAACTACTTCTATCTCATTACATGTAGATGACAAATGTTTACTCCGAGATCTTGGATCGCATCGAGAAGGCCTCAGTACAAGCAGTAATCGAGGAATAGATAGAAAAAGACCAACAAACTGCAAAACAAATCTCTATATTGTGTACTTCTTTTACACAAATGATTTTAAAGCTTTTTGAAGAAGATTTTTATACGCGCTCCTAATCACACTCTATAATCAAGGGCTTTCGAAAGTTTATTTATGGAACGCTGTTTTGACAAGCAAAATTTATTTTAAAAAATTTATTTAAAAATTCTTTAAAATTGCTTCTTGATTCTTTTTAGTGGATGACGTACTAATTTGGGCAGAATTGACGCCTGCATGCGCTTTTAAAACATCTCCAAAACGAAGTCGGTGACGCCCTTTTTTATTTCGTTTTCTGAAACTAATTCATATACCTAACTTTACAAGAAAAATTTTAAAACTCTGACGAAGGGATCAATTCAAAATCACACATTTTGTGCAAAATTGGAATGGAATTTCACGCAAATTTTGTCTTCTCGAAGTTAAAAACCTGTACAGTTCTTCAATGTTTTTCAGTAAAATTTCGAAGCTACAATTCAGCGCTTATTGTGCGGGCTCATGTTTGTGGACTCGGAAACTCGATTCAATAGTAACCAGCTGAGCGGAAATAAATTCTCCAACCAATTACAATCCGTTGGGATTTTTCATGGCCGGCCCTGTGTTTAAGCACGATTTTCATTACCTGAAAACAATTGGAAATTTAATCCGATATATTTTGAGGCCTAGAAAAGTCCAAAAGTATTAAAAAGAGTGAAATTTTATCTTTGTGTTATCCAAAAACAACGCGAGAAATAATTTTGAAAGCAAAGATTGAGGGCCGGAGGTTTTGTCCAACAATGCTTTGCGCAGCTAGTTGTTCGCTCAGCTGGAAGGTATCGAATGCGAGAAAAAGGCGATGCATGCATAAGTGTCGACATGGCGCATGCGTAGTAAGAATTAAGAGACATGCGCAAAGCTAGATAAGGCATGCACTCAAATGATAGTATGGTTTGACTTTGTTTCGCATTAAAACGACTTGATATGTGAAACATCCTCTATTAAATGACTTCTATATCTTTCTTGCACGTATATTTCTTCTTATTCCTTAAGGTTAAGGCGCTTTCATTTATTATGGCGAGAGGGGGGTCGCCGAGCAAAGTTTTGAGCCTTGGCTACCAAACATTTCATAAAACCCCTATTTCTGAGAGTAAAAATTTCATAACCCCCTACAGTGTCCAAGACTTCTGTCAGTCATACTTTCAGCCTCTCAGCTCTAAAAACTTAATACCCCCTACACGACTTCTCAAGATAACGTAAGGTAAGCCCCCTCAGTCTTGCCAACCCCCCACGCCTTGATAAATGAAAGCCCCCTTATCCCCCCCCCCTTCCTGCAGAGGAGTAAGGAAAAATACACACCTCTCCCTCAACGCCATAAAAAATGAAAGCTCTCTTATCTTTCAGGAAGAGAACGGGTTATTTCCAATATCACCGTCCCCAGTCCACATGCCTTTCCTTGAGTGATGGTAGTGAAACATCTTAGGGTCATGGACGCGCTCGTACTCTAGACCAGCACCTACAACCCTTTCCATTAGTTCCCAGTCTTCTCCACCCCACTTGTTTTTAAAAGTCTCTTCGTCAAGTCCACCGACTCGATCCCAGTCCGACTTGTACATCGCGATCAAGCCAAATCCTTGTTGTTCCCACAATCCAAAGGGATTCAGTGGGGTGTGGCCGGGTCGCAGTCTGACGATGATCGGAGTGTAGACGCTTCTTCCTTCGAAACAATGCTACCAAAACAGACCAATACAAGTAAATGATTTTAAACAGTATAAAGGGGCGAGACAGAGCGATCCTAGGGCTAGAGGCAAGCACTATCCTCTTCCATCGAGGATATTATCAAAAACTGAAAAGAGTTGTTCCAGCTGCATGCTACCCTAAATAGATCGAAAGTCTCAAAAACTACAGTGAGTCCTCTGCGTATGTTGCTGAGAGCAGTTTTCGTACGACTGTGAAAAAAGCGGTACGGACGTGCCGTGAACGTGATGTTGCCGTGTGAACGAAAGTTCATTGTAAAGGAATAGACCTTATTCGCTTAGGCGTAATATTTTCCCAACACATACCTCTTGGGAGTAAGATTCTTTGTTTGAGGTTAATCCATATTTAATGTATTTTCTCAAGCGCCACCATCAAACAAAAGAAAATAACCCAAATGAATGACACGTGACCTGTAATGGGAAAACAACGAATAAGGTCCATTGATCTCGCGTGCTGCAATTGGTTTAATAACAGATGTCGTGAATTCCGTACCGTTTCCGTGCCGCGTGTCGTGACGTTTCACAGCCATACGAAAGTACGAAAACTGCTCTGATTATGACTCGTGTGAAATAGCTAGACCTTAAGGTACCAAACCAACTAGCCCTACCTTTCTTACATCGTCGAATATAGTATTCGGGATCTCCAAGTGCAAATCCAAGGTAAAAACGATGGTTCGAGGGTCTTTCACGGCTTTAACTGCTGTGTTGATCGAGTGACAACGAGAATACACTCCAGGCTGTTTGATAATCGTGTAAGGGGGCAGCTGCCTCACCTTCATTTCTCCTTCAATATCAATATCACTGCTTTCGTAATCAAACACGACCAGACTGACATTCTGTTCGCCACTACTGATGTATATTTCTTCTAAGTTGTCTAAGAAGTGACGCATCCAGTTTCCTTGATTCCGTAGTGTCAGTATAATGGCAATGTTGGCGTTTCTTTCCCACTGGAAGTGGTCCGGGTAGCACAATTTTTTAGAGGTCGCGTTCTTGTAAATATACTCAGAAATGACAGTGGAATGATTGTCACTTTTTGTCACGTTGAATTCTAGGAGATATCTCGCTCCTTTGTCACCATCGGGCTTTTTCTCTACTTTAACCATATTCCCAAGTTTGTATATTCTAAAATAAATTAAGGGAAATTAATTCAGTTAATTGCCCAATGAAGCTTTGGTAAGCATGACTAACAACATAGAATTTTTTTTCTTAATTGAATTTCTCACGCATTTTCGAATTTTCACGTCAAAAGTAGTAAATCAAATGGATTTTAAGGACCTGGGGAAAAACGCAGAGGATGAGTAACCAAACGTCAATACTGGTCCCAGGGCAGATATAAGGGGTTCGTCCGAAACCCCTAAACGACAACTACGAACCCCCCTCTTTAGAGAATACTCAATACAAAATAATGTTCTTGAAGTTTTGTTTTTACTAAAATATCGGCGGTTCGACCCCCCTGGCCAAAATTCAACCCCCCTTAGCAAAAATCCTAGATCCGCCCCTGCAGTCCAGATACACGGTGCTACTGTTGCGAAAAGCGTTGCAAGCGACTACGAAATTGCACCGTTTGCCCACCTTTACGACTTTTTGCACGCCTCGCATTCAAGCACTTCAAAACGAGTTCACACGGGGAAGAACAAAAGTTTTCATTCTCTTGAGAATAAACATGGCTGCCGTGTGATTAAAGCCCATAGTAAAAGTTGCAACGTGTGACATCACTCACAGCCCTTGCCAGCAATGTTGTGCGCAACAGTTGTACAGTGTGTCTGGACCTGGCTTACGCAAGCTAAAGACAGACAAGAGGCTTTACTCACCCAGGATATTCCTTCTCTACACTATCCATGTACTTTTTAACAACACTTTCCGCCTCTGTATATTCTAATGGATAAGCCTTATACACAGGCATTCTGAACACTCTTGGATAGTCAGTCCACGGATAGGAATGCGTTTCAACGCGATATTTCCTTAAAAAGAACCATTTTTCTTTAGGCAGAGGTCCATCTCGGTTCAAATAATCTGGCATGTAAGGACAAGCAGGCAAAGCGTTCTCTAGCTCGCTATGCTCAACATAAAAAGGCTTTTCCACGGTAAAGGTGCCACCTCTCTTAAAATGATGATGTTCCATAACACCTCTACAGGCCTCGCTCCTGAATAAATCTCGATTAACTACAGACCTGTTCCCTGACAAAGCTTCATCAACTTGCGATGTACTCTTGTGATCGATGACTGAGTAATTCGAGGCTCCCGGTTGTAGCCACATAACTTGAACACCATCGTTACCCCAAATCTGGATATGCAATACCTCAAGGAAGTATTTTTTCCCTTTTTCTAAGTATATTGGTTTAGATTTCTGCGAAGGATATTTGTCAAATTCGTCGACAAGAGTCGAGGCTATATTGCCATTGTCTTGTTCTACAGAACATAACTTAATCGGGTATTCTTTGCTACCGTCTTCACGGAGCCAAACTACAGAGTTGTCGTCAGAAGCCACAGCAAACCTGTGCAACCCTGAAACCGAAGGATGCAAATAGCCGAATATTTGCTGACCATAAACGGTTTCTTTTCGATGTACTCTCAACTCAGTCAAGTCTGACCTTTCATTAGGGCCCTTTGGAAATAGTGGATGGTCGCAGAATGATTTTACATTGGGAAAAACGATCCCTCGCCATAAACGAACTCGAAGCCCTCGGCCATCCGGAGTCTTGGACTGCTTTTCCCGCGCTGCAGAGGTTGAATTTACCAATTCTGTCTTTTGTAATTGATCTTCATTGATCGTGGTCCTGTCTCTATGCATTTTATTATCCAAGAATACACTAGAGTGATTATTTACCTCATCGATTACTAGACTAGTGTTTGGACTTCTTATAAACAGGTCAGTTGTATTTTTCTTGTACCGCTTGCTCGAGTTGCTCACAGACTGCTCTTCGAGGGCTTTTCTAAATCCGTCGTGCCGCTCTCTATCTTCGATTACTGTTTTCGAAACGTGTTCGCGTTTATTAATGTGTAAAACAGCGAGATACAAAAGAAAGGATGTTAGGAAAATTACACATAATTTGTGAAGTTTCTTCCTGGGAAAGGCTCTCATGTCGAACGGGTAACAGTTCAAAGTTGCTAACAAAACATCGTAAAACAAACTTATCTAAAGAAACCGGCCGTGTCGTAAATGAAGCGCACTGATTCGAGGGAATAAGTTAGTTCCGGATTTCTCATTGGCTCACAAAGGACTGAAGCCTCTTCATCGCGGACTTGTTTCAATGCGAGCAGCTCGTGACGTTCTCGTAGGAAGGGTTTTGCATCCACAGAAATTCAGTAGACCTCTACTTTGGGCATAATGTTTTTCTCATTTCACAACACGTGTCATTCATTCTCTTGGGTTTATTCTTTGTTTCGCCGAAACAGGATGACACGTGGTTCTGAAATGGGAAAACATTATACCCAAAGTATTTTCATCAAAAATTCCATCATTAAACCCGATGATTATGTGTCGATAAAATTAGTTTAATTAGAATAGCAAGACACAGAAGGCGAAAAGTGTTTACCTTCAAAATAATTAACAAATGAATTATTCAAATAAAGCTAACCGTTCTGTCGTCTCTCCTTTAAAAATCAGTAACTTTGAAAAGTTTGAAACGCGTAGCAGTAAATCAAAAAAGGTATTGTGGATCAAAATTAGATAACTTTGTATGGATTTCAGAGATCAGGGGTGCTTTCCATTTACCTGGAAAAAACAGAAATTCCGGTTGGAAAAACGAATGGTATGTGTCATTCCGATTGGAAAGTTCCGGAAAACTCGGTCTACCGATGGAGGTAATCCACTTTTCCCGCTCTTTCCGGTTCTTCCGGGAGACGTGTGTACCATTTGGGTTTTCCCGCTCTTTTAGCAAACGAAGTTCCAACCGGATGGATTGGTTTAAATGGAAAGCACCCCAGGCCTTGGTGGCCTCGTTTTCGTGTTTTTTCACAACATGCTTGTCCTAAAGGATTTAAACTTTTTTCCTTAAAATTTCAAATTTTACTTGGATAAACATCTTCTCTTTATGAAACATTAAAATTTAAAACATTATGCTAATGAGCTGCCGCCATCATGAAAGAGGTCAAATTTGCACACTGTATCTTTCACGTTATCGTAAGTCAATACCGAAGGTTTCCCACCCATATAACACCATCTCCATGGGAAACAAGCTTTACAATATCATTTTATATTTATAACATTCTTACGAAAGAAACATTGTTACTAGGAGATTTGCCGTTGCTCTGAGGCCGGATGTGACGTCACGGTTATCTTCGTACTTTTAATTAAAGAAATACGAACGAATTCATCTATTAAACACTTCCAAAACTATTGACGACGGAGTAAGAACAGCGGGAAGAAAAAGCGCCGATAGAAAATTAATAAATTTTTTCTTCAGAAATTAATTTAAATTAACTTTTTAATTATATTTCTACCAGCAGGCTGCTAAGAAATATGTCTTAAACTTCAAAACTGTATTGCACGATCTTATTAGAAATTACCTATTTAAATCCAATTAATTTTTTTATATCATTTAAAGTAATTTGTGCCAAATCACCAGCTTTCCTGACACCTGTCTTCAGCACCTCTTCTAAATACAAATCCTCAGACTTCAATTTATCTATTTCATTCCTAACAGGACTTAATCTCTCTACTATTAAATCCGTAAGATCTTCTTTGAATACAGACTTAAAACGTTCAATGTCTTGATATCTAGAGCAGACATTTTCAGTGGTTTCCTCACTTAATGCACAATAGATATCAATCAAATTACTCACCCCAGGTCTCCCCTCTGGGTCATAACTGATGTGATTGTCAGAGTCAGTAATGGATTTTTTGATTTTTGATTTGATGGCATCTGGGGTGTCTGAGAGTTCAATTCGTGAGAGAGGATTTGGATCGGATTTGCTCATCTTCTTTGTGGCATCACGAAGACTCATTACCCGTGTTGTTTTACCTATAGAGGGAAAAAAGGAAAAGGAAAGAAAAGTAAAAAACAGAAACATAGATGTTTTCCTATTTATTCAACCATTTTATTTTTTTAAGCCTGTGATCTTTTTAGTCTCTGCAGTACCTACGTAATTTTTATCCTAATTTTATATTATATACAGCCCACTTGTAACATGATGTATGTGTATCTTTCAATAAATAAAGACATTTATTATTGTTATTATTATTACTATTATTATTTTATAATAAATTAACAATTCAAATACTAAAACTTCGAATCCAACTTTATGATATTTATGATTATGATTATATATATATATATATTTATTTATTTATTATTATTATTATTATTATTATTATTATTATTATTATCATTATTACAATGGACTTAGGGTGATTCCAAGTGCCAACATTCTCTGATTTGCTAATGAGACAAAGATTCTAGCATATAGACCTCCCAGGCACCTTTTTTTCATGGGAAAGAAATAATGAGAGTAGCTGTTAAATGAAAGATTTCTAGGGAAAACAGAAAATAATCAAAACTAGGAAAAATAAAATAATGTAAAGGAAAGATATGGACAATAAAAAGGTTTAATCAATACTAGGGAATCTAGACCTAATCACCTTGGGCATAATGTTTATGTATTTCAGACCTTGAGTGTATGATTCTTTGTTTGAGGCTCATCTATATTAACGTATCTTCTCAAGCATTTAATACCAAGAAACAAAGAATCATATTCTCAAGGGAATGACATGTGATCTGAAATGGGTAAACATTACATCCAAGGTGATTAGGTCTGTCACTAACAAAGTCTTAGGGGGAAAAAAAACAATTCACTGATTGGCCCCTAGCCGTCATGTGGTATACTTTGTGTTAGCATCACTAAAACATTCGGGCAATGTCTGGTTGCTGTACAAATGTACTAGCTTTTGAACAAACTATCAAGTTGAACATGAATTGTTAATTTTCCTCCTTAAAAACAGCAATAACATTTTAAACAAGGATTAAATCGCTTGAGTGAAAAACGATGAAAGGTTTGTCATAAAGTTTGAAGGTCTAGCTTCTAATGTTTCTAAGGGCAACCACTATGATAGACTGAGAATGATCACTTCTAATTGGCTGAATTTGTTTCACTTCTTCAATATTTTAGCTCAAACATAATTGGCCAATCAGAAGCAATCATTCTCACAGTCTATGACTATCGTAGTGGTTGCCCTTAGAAACATTAGGAGCTAGACATTGAAACTTTATGACAAAACTTTCATCTTTTCTCACTCAAGTGCAAATCATAGTAACGAGATTTTGCTTATATAAACAATAAACAAATCATAGTCAATAATTTGTTCAAAAGTTAGTAATAGACCTTTCCTGAATTCACTTGGACAATCACGAAACAATGGCTTCTAGTTGAGGTTAGCCTTGATAAACAAAAGAATCAAGTTCAGTCTCAATTTGGAATCAATGTTTCGTGATCATCCAAGCAAATATTGGCCTTTTCAGAATTGAGGAAGGGACTGGGGATGAGTGTAGAAATATTAATCTAACTAAAACAAACCCCATCACATGAAAGATCACACTAAAATTATTAAGTTTGTTGAGTTTTAGAGTGTTTAGGCAAATATTGGCTGATTAGCAGGCTTTAAACAAATTGTAAAAATAAGAGAGAATGTATGGTTCTGGGGGGACACTGTCCTCAAACCCCATACATGCTCTCTTATCTTTGCAATTTTTAAAAGCTATATTGTTACTCAGTATGTATTCATCCAAACTTGCTCAAACTTGGTAACAGTACTAATATCAGTATGGTATTTTTTGTGATGGGGATCATTTCTTAATTAGAATAATATTTTCCCTGGATCCCAGCCGTCCCTTCCTTAAATCCAGAAAGACCAATCAGATCACAAATAGACCTTTCCCGAATTTGCTTGGATGATGGTTTCAAGTCGAGACTGAACTTGATTCTTTTGTTTATCAAGGCCAACCTCAACTAGAAGCCATTGTTTCGTGAACGTCCAAGTGAATTCAGGAAAGGTCTATTGCGAACATTTTGGTGACCACAACACAGTCAATCAGTGAATTGAGAAACACAATCAATGTATGAACATTAGAAAATATATACGAATTTTCATACACTGTACATGATTGATAAATCCTGTTATTATACATTTTATTCACTATAATCTCGATTTTGATTGGCTGAGAGCCTACAGCTCATTCACAATATCTGCAGGAAAATTTGCAGATATGGGATTTATCATGTCGAGTTCAAAGTCCAAGTATTGGATGTGTGTTTAAAAAATAGATTTGTAAACAAGAAAGACAAGAATTTCCTAGATTTTCAAAATGTATAATAAAAATATTATTGAATTCGGCTTTTGCATAATCTCGTAAATGATCAAGACCTTGAACTTTTGCATAATCTTGTAAATGATCAAGACCTTGAGCCTGTGTTATCTGCCTCAGCCTATGGCTTTATCAGATAACAGAGACATCAGTCTTTATGATTAACAATATCATCCTCAAACCTCATCCAATAATTGCTTAATATGCATGATCCATACCTAGAATAGGCTGAGGTGATGAAAAGAATTTTCCATATGAATTGTTAAAGATGCGAGCAAGTTCTCTGGCCAGTTCTAAATGTTGAAGCTGATCATCACCAACTGGAACATGAGAAGCTCTGGTATTAAACAAATCCACAAGAAATAGTTAATAGTTGGGTTTATTTTAATTACCCTCTCAATACACTTTCTATCACACTAGACAGTTTGGATTTAATACCTGTATAAAAGGATGTCAGCAGCCATAAGAACAGGGTATGCATACAGTCCAAGACATTGTTGTTCTTTACTTCCACTACTTTTGCTCTAGAAAAATCAGAAAATAACATGAAATTCCATTTTTCACTGACTTCACTGAACCCAAAAGGGGTCATCCCTCCATGTAGGAACATGTGAGTTGCTACTAAATTGTCTTTATGGTTGTTGTGTGCACATTTATTTGTAAAGGATGCCTGGGGATTGTAAAGAATGGTAAAGAATGGTAAAGGATGGTAAAGGATGGCTGGGAATGGTAAAGGATGGCTGGGGATGGTAAAGGATGGCTGGGAATGGTAAAGGATGGTAAAGAATGGCTGGGAATCATAAAGGATGGCTGGGGATGGTAAGGGGTGGCTAGGGATGTTAAAGAATGAACAATAGACTGAGGATGCACAACTTGGGAATTTGGTAGCAACTTATGTGTTCCTACATGAAGTGATGAGCCAAAAAGGGTTACAGCATTTCAAGGATCTCTCTAGCCAAATTCCAAAGGAAATCCCAATTTCTAAAAAAGGTTTTGTTTATATTTGCTGGCTCAAAAATTCCCTGACTTGTGGCACAGTTTTATAATTTCCCTGATCAAATACAAAATTCCCTGACAATTTCCTGACCTTGAAAAATTTCTAGATTTCCCTGACTTTTCAAGGTCAGTGGGCATCCTGTGTAAAACAGTTAACAGCAACAGTTGGAATGATCACAACAAATAGACCTTTCCTGAATACTCCAGTTATTGAGTTCTCTGTTGCTCAGGGTTAGCCTTGTTTCTGTATAGAATCTTCACGTGCTTCAGCGAAGGTCTGTGGAATTTCAAAGTGTTTGTATTGTTGAAGTTGTGCATTCTTTACTTTACTGTTGGTATTTGTGAATATTTCCTCACTGAAATGAGGCTAACCCTGAGTAGATGAGTCTGTAATCAAGGAACACGGTGGTATTTTGCAAACTCAAAAAGGGTATATTCGCTTCAGTGACCACAAAACAATGGTTCCAAACCAAGGTTGGACTTGATAATTACATTACAGTAAAAAGTATGATAACATCAAGTCCAGCCTCACACTGAAACCATTGTTTCATG
The DNA here is from genome assembly GCA_011763375.2 of Heteractis magnifica. NCBI lineage: Eukaryota > Metazoa > Cnidaria > Anthozoa > Actiniaria > Stichodactylidae > Heteractis > Heteractis magnifica. The sequence goes on from JAADYU020088895.1 coordinate 11,044, forward strand.
GTCAATGAAGTGAATTTGGGAAAGGTCTATTGATTCTTGAATCTGTATTGCACAAATAGTATAATATTTTAATCTTCCTTGCTGTAGCATTGTGTACCTTCCACTGATGCATTCGATTAAGAATCCCAAGTGGTGTAATGCAACTGAGAATCCATGCCAGCTCAGCATGTTGGGGTACCTACATGTAGAGTATAAGTGTATATAAACAAATCAATTAATTTGGATTTACAGGAGGGAAAACTGAATTACCCACAAGAACCCTAGAAGCACAGGAGAGGAATAAGACACCAAGTTGTCTAAGCTGTTATGATTGATGTCATGGATTCAACTCCTGGTTAGATAAACACTCACATCTAAATATAAGTGAGAAGGTATAGGAATGAGTGACTTTCCAGGTAACACACGTTCATTTGTAATGAATAGCTGTTATTGCAGTTGAGCTCACAATGAGACAATCTTTTGTTTTAAGAATCATTTAAGTGAGGCTTTCAGATCAATACAATGCATAATGGCTCATTTGCATCTTATCTGCATGCATCCATAATAACAGCTATCAATGTTTCAGCTGCAATGGTGGTATCATGAAAATGATGGAGTTTGAGTGAGTGGATATTCTTAAATAGCAGAAAACAATAAAGTAGGCAGTGTAAGATAAGACAGACAGGTAGCTATTCTCTGTTGATGGCATTAGAACAAAAACAATAATTAGCAGGTTGTATGACGGCACAATCCTTGAGAAGCTTTGTGGAGCTTTAAGAAGACCTGAAGCCAGTCAACAACAACAATCTTTGAATTGATTGTATATTATCTAGGCAATTCCATGCAAAACAGATGTGTTTCTAAAACTTGTTCTAGTCTCCTCTAGATCCCTTTTTTACCCCAGCCACTCCATGTGACCAATCCTTTGCACTAATAATTTGGGTGGTTCTTTGGGTAACTCAGTATGATGACAATACCTCTGACTGTTTAAAAATGATACTTCGATCCGGATCCACTCCACATGCTAACAGACTTATAGCCATGTCTTTGGTACTCTCTTTTAGCTCTCCAGGATCCTGAGGTATGGTGATTGAATGTAGATCTACTATGCTGTAAAGAATCTCTGCATCACACATGTTCTGTAGCTCCACCCAATTCTCGATTGCACCCAGATAATTCCCAAGATGCATTGTACCTGTGGGTTGAATTCCAGAGACAACACGGCTTATCTTTTCATTATTGTTTGCCTGGAATACAAATAACATATATACATGAATAAGAATTATATTTGACCGAGTATCAATTGGCCAAGCATTCAGGGATGGATCCAGGATTTTTTCTAGGGAAGGGTGCACCCCAGGGTATAAAGCAGATTTCATATGACTGTGAAAAGGTCACAGCATGAACATGGCTGCAACACAGTCAAGGCACGACAAGGCATGTCAAATTCTAGAGAACATCACGGTCACAATAAGGTACACTTACAGCACTGACCATACCACAGATTTTTCACAGTCATATGAAATCTGCACTAGTAATTGTAGTATTTGCAAGTGACATGGATGAGTAATAGGAGTTTTGAAGGGCACTTTCTTATTCTTCGTGGTTTGTACACTCCTCTCTTCCCTAAAATTGCTATTGAAATTGATAATGGATGTGACTCTAACAAATAATGTTACTCTCAAGAGGATTACACATGGTTTGACAAGGGTCCACAATTGACCTTTTTGGCGTCAGCCATCACGCAGTATAAATTGCATTGGATTGTGTTACGGTCACCAAAATATTTGGACATTGTTCTCAGGTTGCTCTATGAATGTACTAACTTTTGAACAAAATATCAAATAATGATTTCTTTAGTTAGCTATCTAAATAAAAGGAAGAAAATCTTCAATCAAGTTAGAAAAATGATATTTTGCTTGTGTTTAGAGAAACAGATAAACAAATCAAGTAAATAATTTGTTCAAAAGTCAGTGCACTTGTATGGCAATCTGAGAACAATGTCCTAACATTTATACCATGTGACGGCCATTGGCAAAAACGTCAATAGATACCAGTGTGGTGGGAGCAAGTGAGGGTGGCTGCACAAATCTTCTATGGATTTTTTAGCATAGGTTTTTTTCTGGGACCCCCGATCTGGAGTTAATTAGAAAGGGCAAAATGGCGAAATGGAGTCAAACAAAAAGAAACATGAAAAATTATTACATTCATTTTTTAACTGGGGGCAGTGGGGGGACAGTGGTAGGCCAGAGGAATAGGCATAAAAGAACAAATCATTAGCTAAACTTTTATTGGGCACCAAATGTCACAAGTACTCAATAGACCTTTTACCAAAATGGCGGCCGAAATTTCAAATAATTCAAAATTAGAAACAAATACCAGCACTAGAAAGA
>JAADYU020089006.1:0-13400 GCA_011763375.2 Heteractis magnifica
TTACTAAAGTTGAGGTGCTCTTTCTAGTGCTGGTATTAATTTTTCACTCAGTTAAATTTTTACTCATTCGAATTTGCAGCCGCCATTTTGGTAAAAGGTCTATTACTGTACAGGTACAAATTTGCCTTGGTGTTTCCCACTCACACCAAAGAAAATCCACCCTATTGATACTGTTTTACTTCTATTTGCAGACTTGCATAAAGATGCACTATGTTGATGTTGGTCAAGGTCCTGCTGTGATACTATTGCATGGGTTCCCTGAATTGTGGTATACATGGAAATACCAGGTATAAACGGAATTTATTATAAAGCTGATAACATAGTCAGAATTAACAATACTTATGTTATATTTAGCATGACAATGAAGAATTAAAGTAGCAACTCACCTCCAAAATAATTATAACAAAGAAGGATTTGGAAAATTTTAGTTTGTAGAATAGATTGTTAACATCTGACATTTGCTTTCAGTCACTTGAACTACATGTCTGCACAAACTGCCATATGTAGTGACTGACCAGAATGATCAGAAATTACTTCATTGTTGATGAAACTACTTGCATTATAATCAACTCAGACCAAGTTTGAATAAGTGAAGGCTAAATCTATATGAAGAAGTATTTAAATATTCTTGGCCTAATTTAGATACCAGAATCCATTTTAATTTTTGTTTTATTTTATTTTTTTCAGATTCCAGCACTTGCATTGGCTGGTTTTAGGGTTATTGCTCCAGACTTAAGAGGATATGGGCAAACAAGCAGTCCAGCAGGTAGAGCACATTCAGCTATTAGTCTGAAAATTAAATATGCTATGACTAGCTCTTCATACATGGCACATTCTCCCTCCTTGGATGATTTATGGATTTAAAGTGGATCTAATTTTTTTAATTAATGTTTTAGAGATTGCTGCCTATTCCAGAGAAAATATATCAAAAGTAGGTGTTACTCAGTTAATGTACAGCATTTTTTTCTAAAAATATTATGAGTATACTGAGAGCCAGTGAAATTGTTTTATTTATTTGTAGGATGTCATCTCACTCATGGATAGCCTGGTAATGCTTCATAACAGATTTGGTATACAACTATATGAAATGTGACAGCTATTACTGCCAAGTAGTACTTGACTAAATTTAGCTAGAGCACTATGAATATATCGGTGTATGATATTACATGACAATTCCTAACAAATTCTTTGAGCTGCTTTTTGTTTCTTCAATAGCTTTTACATCAAGTGACAGTTATCGGACATGACTGGGGTGGAGCAGTAGCCTGGGATCTTGCCCTTCACTACCCTGACAGAATAAGGTGTGCATCTATAACCCTGTGTGTGATGAAAGGAAATTTCTCTTCTCAACATGTGATTGTAATCTTTTTTAAACCATTTTAATTTATTTCTTACTGTAATGTAGAGCTGTGGCAAATATGACTCCATACCGCCCACCTCACCCAACTGTGAACCCTCTAAAGGCTCTGCAAGCCAAACCAGGAGTGTTTCAGTATCAGCTATACTTTCACAAAGAGGTATCATGCAGGTGGCATTAAACCAATAGCCACAAGTTTACCATTCATGCAGAGACATTATTTCATGAAAAACATATCATGAGGCAGACAAAAGTCTTACTTCAAGTCATGTAGGTATTTCATTTTTCAGGGAGAGGCAGAAAAGGAATTTGAATCAGATCTCAGGAGGACTTTCACCCTTTTGCTAAGATCATCAAAAGATCAGGTATAAATTAAAAACCTTCCTAGGGCTGAAGGGATGATGTACCAATCCTTCTTCATGGGGAAAGCATACATATAGGTGTGGTATTTTCTGAAAGTACAAAATCTTGATTTTTGTTATGCTTTCAATTTGTTAGGTAGTAGGAATTAATGACATCTCAACTGGAAATGTTCTTGAGAGAGGTACATGTATAATGGGCAGCATTGACAGTTAAAACTTCAGAATTATTCATTTCTTTGATTCTGTGTTCTAGATTATTTCCTTATACTGTAGTTCCAAGGAATGAAATTCACCCCAATTTACCAACCAGAACTTTTGCCAAGTAGCTTCACTTTCTGATGAGATTCTTTATATTTATAATAGTTTCTTTAGCCTCCTCAGCAGGCGTCTTTCTCTGTAATAGAAGTGAATTGTCTTAAAGTCTACCTGTGTTACCTGCTACCTTGTTAATGAATCAACCGAGAGGGACTGAGGGTGCTGAGGGCAAGAAAGCGGAGAGTGCGAGGAAGGAGAGACACACCTCTCTTCCTTCCTTTCTCCTCCCCTCCCCCTCCCCAAACTCTCAGTCTCTTTTATGATATTGCAACAGGAAGCTCATGAGGAGAAAAGTCGTGAGTAAAGAAACCAGAGATGCCTATGGAGGAGGCTAGAGTTTCTTCATTTCAACATATCGTATTGCTCTATAGTACAATAGTGTACAAATATTATAATCTTGTTTAGGTGGAATTTTGAAAGGTTGCCCAGAGAATTTGGAGAGAAGTTCCTTGATAAGTGAGCAGGATTTGGATTACTTTTTAGAGAATTTTTCCAAGACTGGCTTCCGGTAATTATTTATTTATAGATTCCTATTTCTATTTCCATTTTCATTTCATTTCATTTTTATATAACTATTTTCATTTCTTGATTTCAATTCCCATTGCTATTCCCATTTCTAGATCTGTTCCTATTCAGTTTTCTATTTTTGATGTTAGTTGTTTGATTCCCAAATTCTTGAATTGATGCACAGTAAATTTTACAATTCTGTGACCCAGACAATATATATAACAAGCATGAAATTTTTGTTGATTTTCCAACTGTCAATCATAACTTGACAACAGTATGTCAGCATTAAATTTTATGTTGGATGGACGGATGGTATCTAGGTTCAGAGCATTAAGTACAAATGACAGCTGTTGATTTGAACACAATAATAACAACATGAAACTTGTGTAATTATCTTTGGTAGGGGACCTCTAAACTGGTATAGAAACACTGAACAGGATTGGCTCTGGAGCTTGAAAGTTGTTGGCCGTAAAGTAAGATCTTTACATAATTCTGTAAAAATTGCTATCATTAGTATTTAATCTGCCTATGGTCTTGTTTCTTTATTCGATAATGTGTTAATTGACAGTATTTTGTTGTTTAGATACAGCAGCCAGCTCTTATGATAACATGTGGTTATGACCCAGTAATCACACCAGCATTAAGTGCACACATGAAAGACTGGGTGGGTTTGCCTCTTAGATTTTTTCTTATTAATAAATACAAACAATTTTGAAAAATGTATGACCAACTGACTGACTGACTGAACGACTGACTGAATGACTGAACGACTGACTGATCAATCAACCAAGCAACTGACTGTTTGACTGAAATTTGATAGAAATTTGATTGTATGACTGAAATGCCTGAGTGACTGAATGACTGACTGAGTGATGAATAAATGATTGTATGTGAATGAATGAACGAATAAAATCTCTGCATTGACCCATTGGGAGTTGGTTCTTTTATAACACATCTTCTTCCTTCCTTCCTTTCTTTTTCAAGGCTGTAAAGTTGTCACAAGTGCACATAGAGGAGTCAGGCCACTGGACTCCTTTAGAATGGTAAGTTAGTTGAGAGTTTTGCTTCACAGTTTGACTACATACTAACCAAAAAAACTGTCATTACAAATGCGTATGATTTCTTTCTTTACATCTGTATCAAACTCTAATGTAACTTTTATATGCAGTCCATTAGAATTGAACCATATCCTCATTGACTGGATGAAGAAAATTCATGATGGGGTAGATTCATCAAAACTGTAAGAGGATCAGAAGATGATTGACATTTAATGTAATCTAAAGTATAACAAATCTTTAATTGACAAGAATTCTCCTTTTGAAGTTTAAATATATAAGAATCATTACTGTGGGCATGTAAGAAAGCATTAAAAAAATCTGCTGAGACAGGATTAGCGGCCTTCACATTGCACAGTTAATGTTTTTTAGTTAATAATACAATCCCTTACCTAAATGAAGGAATCTCTTTCAGAACTTCTCATTCCATTTCAAAAAATTATTTCTTGATTCATTTGTTTTCAAAAAATAAAAGTTTCAATTTTACAAATGGTGTATGTATATGAAAATTGCTAATGTAGCAATAATTAGATTTTTAAAAAAATCTGTATGACCCAGAGTTGTAAAAAAATAAACATTTGTGTCATGTGGCTGTAATTGCATATTTAAGAAAATATCAATACACTCAGTGCTTGAAAAAATGCTGTCAAAGAGCTGGGTAGAACACTACTTCAATTATTCTTTTGTTTTATATCATGTTATAACTTCTTCCCTTTGTCCCCATCCAAAGGAGCATGTTGTTTGACTTGTAATGATAATATATGTGTGACTGTGTGTGTGTAGATATTCACATAGTAATAAATAATATGAGGTAGTACAGCATTCATACACACAGAACATTAGTTTTATTGACATGATGAATTGTATCACTAAACTTGTCTCAGAAATTTCTCATGACCATGATATTTATATTTGAATCTTATATTCACCTAAAAAAATAATTAAATCTGGAAGCGACTTAGAACAATTAAGAAGCATGTCTGTGAAGGGATCTGTGATGAGAAGATGAAGATGACTATGCACCAAGAAACCACATGATCAGTTTCTGTCAAAAAGGATGGTATTTGCAGCTAACTATCTAATGATTGACTTAAGTAGTAGTATGTGCTAGCTACAGATATTTTAAACATGCAGGAAACATGGTACAATTGACCTCTTTATACTTTGGGTGAAATGTTTTCCCATTTCAGATCATGTCATTCCCTTGAGTTTTGTTTCTTTGTTTCTTGGAAACACTTGAGAAGAAATGTTAATGTGTACAGAATGTATGAACCTCAAAGAAAGATTGTTATTCCCAATAGGATGACACATGGTCTGAAGTAGGAAAAATTATGCCCAAAGTAAAGAGCTCTATCTGTTACATGTTCCAAACTCTGATTGGCTGAAAGGATTTTTTTCTCCTTCAAAACAATGCTGTGTTTCACATGGATAAAGCTCAATGAATAATCTATAGAATAAATTATTTAGTCTGAAATAGCCAGCAGTGTTGTCTAAATTTGTGCAGTTGATAAAGAAAGCAAGTGTTATCCAACTCGTTAAATAATCATGAACATAATGATTAAGAAATAAATGAAAGCTTTGCATTTTGTTTCACAGGTTACAAATGTTCACAACCTACAAATTATCTAAACAAGAAATAACTGCAACACAAATACCCTGCTAACAAAGGAAAAACAAAAACCCAACATTACCACAACACCTTAAAAAATCTTTAAAAATCCCCAAATTTATCAGGCATGTGCTGTGCAAAAGTACATGTATAACCACTTTTAATGTATTTGCATACTTTTGTGCACAGGATTTTTGCTGCCAAATGAACTCTGCATGCCTTATTTGGTAAAACCAGACAGCTTCTCATTGAACTGTGTTAGTTTAATGTACAAAAGCCTTTGCACAAGAGTATGTGAATATGTCGGGTTGTAAGACTTACACTTAGTGTAGCTGACAAGAGAAGTATATCCAGAATGACATAAAATTCTTTGTCAATTTGAGGGTCAATAAGCTGATGGCATCCAAAATGTCTGGGTGTCATTTTTTTAATCTCAGCTTGACCTTGGATTGAATTAAGAATTCAGAAATAAAATGGGAAAATTTAATGTGGTTTTACCCCTTTTTCTGCATCAGTTGTTTACAATGATTTTAAAGCCTACTATCATTACTTATATGTTAAATATTTCCATCAGGGATAAGAGAATTACTTAAATCACATTGGAATATTTCAAATGCAAAATAGTTAGAACCCTTGAGGGGTAGTAGTCTCAAATAGAATTTGATTCAATTCAACTAAAAATAATCCAATGTATAATTTTCAGAAATACCTATTAATTTTTAAAATTGCCTTTTTTAAGGCTTTTCTCTCTTAACACAAGATGACAACATAGCTTTAATTCTGACTGACATGAATGTCTGTAGCCATGTGGTCACTTCTCACCACACCCCCCATTAGAAAGGGGGACAAGAGTGTTGAGTGCCTGTACATGGGCTAGAAAGTCTATGGATCACTGTCTTTAGAGAACTGTACTTTAAACATCTTGTATCTCTTGCTGTTTTCCTTGCCACTGTCTCCACAAGAAAAACCATTTTTGATTTAAATACTTCCTATAATTGTTTGATTCCCTCCAGCAATGGGGAGCATTGGATCTCAGCAGTTATGGTATAATAATCTTGAAGAATATAAGCTGAAATTTATGCCACAGTAAAGCAATGTCAAGAGGTTGCTGGTGCTGTTCTTTCTGGTTGATGTCTGACTACTGAGATGAGTCTTTTAACAGCAACTATCCACTGATTCACCTGAAATAATTGATAACACAAAAGAAAAGGTTAAAAGAATGTGAAAACATAAGTAGGGATTTCACAACATATTGAAATAGGTAGCTACAGTGTAAAGTAGTAATTGAGGCAACTTTTTACACTGCAGAATCAGTGTAAAAAACAGTGAAATTCGTTGGCTGCCAGCCGCTATTGAGAACCCTGCATACATGTAGGTGTAGAATTCACAAACAAACATACTAGAGCTGCTTTTATATGGCTGTGAAAAAAGCAAGGTGAAAATATAGTGTGATGTGAATGTGACATTGTGATGATTCAGTGAGCAGTGCTCTCACTCACTGTAATTGAGTCAATGGAGGATGGTTTTGTGTCATGAAGGTGATGATGTTTCACAGTCATATGAAAACTACTCAAATGCACTTGATCTGTTTAATTGGTGCTTAAAATAAGTCACAATTAAAAGCTTAGAATTCTAACCTGAAAATTCTACTGTATGTTATAGGAAAATTTTTTGTTATAGCCTAATTAAGCTTGTTCTCATGTGCTTGCTGAGCCAATTTAAAAATCTTGGACAATTTGCAGTAATTTCTGATTGTTATGGTGGCTCATAAGCAGCATCTACTCATTTGGCAGAGTTTCTAATTTCCTGAGTTTGCCTACAATCAGAAAATGAAATCCCCAACCAATTCTGGGAGTTTCCCACAATGTTTTTGCCATTCAACAAAGTGGATATTAGAATCCTAAGTTTATTAACTTGTTTTATTCCTTTCAGTCTGCATATCCACCACTACAGCCCATAATTTATACTACTTATAATAGCCAAGAAATCGAGTTACCTCTGTAACGTGGTCCACTATAATGGTAACATGAATGTGATGAGCATCTTCACCTCTACCATCATCAAGAGCTGATAAAAATTCAAACAAAAATTAATTTAGAAAAGGAGCTAAATATTTACTGGTACTATACACATACAAAATCTAATTTATTTTAGATCATAAATCCAGATTTCTAACTTTATTCTAATTTTCCCCCCAATCAATCAAGCTTAAAGTTGTCTGAGGATAATAGATTTGAAAGCTCAAAGCAAAACTGCTGGTTACTTATTTTTCATCACATGATAATTCTCCAATATTGTCTCATTTTTAAACACTGTCCTTCTATGTAAAATGTGTCCTTAAGTTGAAGGATAAAAAGATAGACCTGTACATGTAAGCCACCTAAGAAAAACTAGAATTTTGTTGGTCTCGTATAACACAAGCACAATTCTTGACTTAATTAAAAAATATTAAATAGACCTTGTCTAAGGTGATTACCACTACTCATTAATTATTTATACACATCACAAAAAGATGTAGAAATTTCTTATGTTAATTAAAATTAGAAATATTTCACTGTATAAGGACAAGCCATTTTTAACTACCAGATACCTACAGATATTACATAACACTCAACTATAATACAGGTGTGAAGTGTGACTAGAGTTTCTCCATTACATAAGCATACCTTTGGCTAGCTTTATCATTTTAGTTTTCACAGTTTTTCCTAGCTTTCCCTCCATCCACATTTTCGACATGACCTTGAGTCTTTTTGCTATGTCATCACTATCTCGTTTCTACAAAATAAAAGTGTTTTTAGTAACTGCAGTCTATTTTTGATTCAATAGAGAGAAAGTTGGTATTGTTTAAAACAATAATGGAGTCAAAGAATATTCTAGAACAATTTTGAAATAAAATATTCAAACAGCAAGATTATTGCATGAATAGTCTTGAGGACAAAAATAATTTGTTCAAAAATTTGTATACAGGGAGTAATGTCTAGAATTGTCAAGATGGTATGTTGAGAACACTCAAACTCCAGACACTGTAACCTTTTCTACATTAACTTGGATGCAAACTAAAAAAATCAATTAAAATGGAAAAGAAAAGAAATACAGACATATTATAGGTATACTTTGGCAGTAAGAAATTTGGGTGATTCAAGGGTATTATACGTGTACATGTATATGTTTTATTGTGTATTTTCTATCTTTTATGTGTATTTTGCACATGCAAGTCCAACATTGTTGGGCATACTGTAATGCTCACAATCACTTCAAAACAAATGCAATGCTGATGCAAAACAAAAGAAATGTTGGGAGTTGTTGGCTCTAAAGTCTGACACATTTCAAACTTCACCCAATATTATCCAACAAGTCCCAACAACACACATGGTGTTCAAATTCTCACAACATGTTGGGCCTAACAATGTTAAATGTTTTTGCCCAACAGTGTTAGACACGCATGCTCAGGCCTTTATAAAACCCTACAGACCCTTGTAAGACAACTTGAAGGGTTAGAAGATATTTATTTTTCTCAAATCAAAGTCTGAAGCGACATTAGACTTACATTGAGATGATATTTCTGTATAACATCATTTAGAGCATCCATGGTAGCTTTCAGACCTCCTTCATCACTCAACTCACTGCTTCCATCAACGCCATTTTCCTCTGGTGATAGACATCTTGGGGTGCTTCCAGTGCTTAAAGACCCAGGTGCTGGGGCCACTAGTGTTGATGGATTAGGTGGCGTTGGAGTTGGTGTCCTATGGCCAGCTGGAAATGGTGGAATACTGGCCGTTACTGGTGGTGGGGGGGTGATATGACCCACAGGAGGAGGATTTGATGGGTTAGTAATAGCTGGTGTGAAATGGCCTACTGGTAATGGTGGTGTTATAGATGGTTGGGGGTGAGAAGATACACCATGGCCCATTCCTCCATGAAAAGGTGTGGCACTTGGAATCCCTGGTTGAGATACCATAGTTGTTGATATAGGAGACACATGCCCAGCTGGAGGGCAGGTCGGGTGTGTGCTGATTAATCCTTGTGATGGAGTTAAAGTAGGTACAGATGGTACTGAATCTACACTTGTATGGAGTCCATTTGCTACAGGATATGGTGTTGGATGGAAAATCTGAGAATGTTGGTTGCCATTTGCAGCGTCATCAAGATGGTCACCTAGATCAGCTGTTGACCGTACACCAGACTCATTATGAGTCTTGACTGGTTCAAAAGAATGATCTTTCAAATGGAAAAGTGGTTGTCCCAAATGTGTTGGTGTGTTGGAAACAGGCACAGGGCTGGGACTCTTAGCCATATCAGGCACTGTACTTGTATTTAGTGAAGTAGTAGATGACAAATGAGGAGCTCCAGAAGGGACTACAGAAGCACTTGGCATTAAAATGGTAGGAAGACTGTGACTTCTATCATGGGCATGATACGAGTGAGTTGGTGGTGGTGTGTAGAGAGGCACAACAGGAGTTCCAGTGTGTGGAGTATGGTTTGTTTTATGATGCAATGGAGGAGTCGTGTTGTGATGATGTGGATGAGGTGTGTTTCCTGGATTCATAGGTGAAGAAGAATGAAGACTTAAACTGGCCATTCCTGGAAAAGAAAAGGTTTCAACGTTAACTGATAGCTAAATGGTATCTCACTTGAACTGATATTAAGATTATTATAAGACAAATGAATATTCAAATACAGCTGGCAGATTGAGGTATCAGCTGATACAATGTTAGGAAGACCTTTTCACGAAAAATATAAGCAGAATTTGGCTTTTACCATTGTTACAAAAATATCCCATCCATCAAAATTTCCCCAAGACATCAGTCAACGAAAAACTAAAGTCAAGGGCAGTTTTGATTTTATCTGCATCTTTATCAAAAACAGTATTAAGCTTAAATGTCAAAACAGTTATTCTAATACTGGCTAAAGGGCTGAAAATAGTCTAATGGCTTTGAATAAGATGGAGTAATATATCAAAAGATGCGTTTATACAATCAGACTACATTTTCGTGATGTAAAAAATCGATATTTAGTTATACAATAAACTCAAGTATCGAAGTTTACACATTGATAAACATTCAACATATTACTCGAACATGAATCTTGTGACTCCTCAACTAACCCAAACTGTGCTATGTTATTTTTTTCAACAAAATAAACTTACTGTCTGAGACTTCGCCTCCTCCAGCATACGAAGAAGTGGTTGATGTAGTTGGATGGTTAGGAAGTGTCTTAGTGCCATGTAAAGCTTGATGATGTGAAACCCTTTTTCTCAAGTCAAGTTTAGGTCGAGAACCAGCGCCTTTGTGGCCAGAAAAAGCAAACGTCGGTGGATCATTCCATCCTCTCGGAGAATCTCCATTATAAGCGATAATACTGGGAGATTGAGCTGTAAAATATAATCGCATCGTCACAAGCTTATTCAATCAAAGGAAAACACTGTGGCGCTTTACACAGATGTTTGAATCATGAATATTAACAAAAAATAAAAATGTTTTGTTCTGCATTTGAAGGAAAGACTCATTAGTTTAGAATTTACGTAGTTCGATCGAGTTTTCCATGGTTAGATGGAAGGCTTTGGACAATAGAGAAAAGACCAGATCGTAAAAATATGACGTAAATGTGAAGGATCTCTCTACGTTCGTAGAGTAAACATTGTGTAATGCTCTGTAATGAGAACTGGCTTAGAGATCGACACGTAGAACTGCGTTTGGGCCAAAAAATAAGACCAGATGTTTAGCTTATTTCCTAAAGAAACGAAGACAACGAGTTTAGGTTGTGGTTCACCAGTTCCTTGAGAGAATCAAACCAAAATAATACCGATCAAAGCAAGACTTGAACAATCTACGAGTTCCGCCATGACAGCATTTCACTAATCATTCTACACCAACCTTCGCGTGTATTCCAAGCCAGCATACTGGGTTATTACGCGTTAAAATAAAGTATAAAAGGCTCAGAAGGAAAGAATAATGTTTAAACTATTCAAATGTAAGGGAATTCTTACCATTTGCAACCGGATCAACCGGCATTTTGAGATCACAATTCGTGTAACCCAAACAGATTTCTGACGTGTCACAGCTCCGAGTGCAAATCGCTCTGCTTTACGTCACTCTCGAGCGGAAATCGTCAAACCCGAATAAGATACGAAGCACGTGAACGGAAGTCATAGGGTGCTGAAAAAGATTATTAAGATTCTCGGAACAAGGAAAACAAACTCATTTTTAAGCGACGTATTTTTAGGAATAGCTTTAAATGTTGGAAAAGTATATACTTTCTACCCACAATAAACATTCATTAGGAAAATACGATTAACTTCCGTCTTGTGTAACCTCGGAAAACATTTATCACTTCAGTAAGCACCCCGAGATTCGCCCGAAATCTCCCGAAATGTTGAACTAAGGTAACTTTCATTCTTCGGTTTATATTCGGTATATCTCGATATTTTCCCGGGAAGCCCGATAGCTATCCGAATGCGCGAGATCCTATTTCCTCTCTCAGCCAACGAAGTGAGAGCAAGTGTTGATCATTGACGATGGAGAGTGTTACCGTATTTATATTGTTATCAAGTTACTCGAGTTTCCCCGCCAAAGTTAGCTATAATGGTGTCGCATTAGACTAAAATAAAAGGCATGACGGGCTGATGGTGGACTTTGGATAATTTCTTTGGCCTCTAGATGTTTCGCTTTACTCTGGCATTTCTCGTGTTCACTGGTTTTCAAGCAACGCGCCATGTTTGCGGGCTTGGTCTTAAAATTGGTAAGGTTTTTTCTTGTTGTTTCTGTTAAATATTACTTGAATATTTATATAAATTCCAGTATTTGGGAGTTTTTGTTTCTATCATGGGTTTGTTAAAGGAGAATTAGCGATATGTAATTTTATCTATCGTCATTTGAGTTGGTGAAAGACTTTCAAAATATTCCCATAACATATAATCTTACTTCCTTTGCCTCTGGCATTCAAGAAACACAATTTTAGTATTAGGACTTCTATTGCTGATATTATATGTCTTATCAACTAGTCGTAGACAAAATTCAACTTATCTCAAAACCACACAACCTTCAGCTGAAGTGAAAACGTTACTAGTAATCCCATTCCAAGCTAAACTCAAGTTCAAATATTTAAGCTTACTTTCAGCAGTAGAAAGCTGATCCAACTTATTAAGAATTTCTATGAATTTTCTTTGCCATTAAATTTTCAATTTTTGCTTTTCTTACTTGAATTTTAATAATTTTGGACTGAACCATTATTTACTCAAGTTGGGCTATACGTGTTTGTTGTTGTTGGCCAGTATAAATTATCTTCCCATGCACTTGAATATCAACTAAATAAACTTACTCGTGGTGCTGAAACATTATACGTGCATAAGGTATATTCCCAGTCACTTTATCCAGTAATCTTGATTCTAAAGAAGACAAAAATACTAAAAGACATTACGAGTCAAAATAATGTCAATATATTCTAACACCTCTCAGTGGTATGTTACCGGTATGTTTTATAGCAATGACACTGTATTGTCTTACTTCCCAGGAAGTTAAAGAACTGATCACAAGTCATGGAATGGGAAAGCATTTAATTACAAACATGCCCTTGCAATGAGAATTCCATAAACAATCCAGTGGAAAATAGAGTGTGCATAAAAAGAGATCCAAAGCAGTTATTTTGTTTGTTATTATTTCCCATGATTTACTGAAGCAAAAACTTCCTTCCATAAAGAAATTTGAGCTTCAAACACTTTTAATTTTCCCATTGGCATTCCCATTCATATTCCCACTGCCATAAAATAGCATTTGTATTATACAAATGGTAGAAATCATTTTTTTTTCAGTAGTTATTTTGTTCATGTATGTAAATCTGAAAAATTCTTTACACAGCAAGAATTCCTTGGTTGCCTATAAACACTTTTTGTTAATTTTTTTAGTTATTAAAGACAGTCATAAAGTGGGGCAACCTTCAATTTTCTTTAAAACATGGAAATACTTGTTAGATCTTGTGGGAATTTTTTTCTTTCTTCTTTCGCCTTCAGACATAACTTGTTACTTGGTATGTTGCTAAGGAACACTATTGAAAAAATATAACTTAGTAATATGCAATCTCAACTATTGTAAGATTTTGTACTTGATTTTCAAGTCAATTGGTTTTAGAGTGATTTTCCTTCGACCATGAAAGAATAGGCAAACTAATAGTTAGTAGTAGACTCTAAACCTATTGTTTTC